>PIJE02000298.1:111409-221409 GCA_002895965.2 Coryphaenoides rupestris
ACGTCTCTCAGCTCTCTCTCATCTCCATCTCATCCACATGATGATGAAGTGGCTTGTAGTGAGTAGAAACAGCTCTCAACGGCAGCTCTGGCTTCCAGTGTGCCTCGTCATTGCACACGAAGTGCTGCGGTTACTTTAGGACCAGGCAGCAGCCAGCAGCCAGCAGCAGCCAGCGGCAAGCAAGGCAGCAGGCCAGGCAGCAGCAGTCAAAACCACATGAGATGACCCAGGAGGCACTTGTTTCACATTTTCTGCTGTCTCAGGTCGATGTTTCAATATCTCACATCTTCGTCGATGAAAGTGGTGTGTTGGGGCTTATTAGCTTTAGCAGCAATTTGGGTGCACACACTCGAATGCTTTTTTGTTGTTGTTGTTGTTGTTGGTTGTTGTTGCTGTGTGTGTGCGTGTGCTGTGTGTGTGTGTGTGTGTGCACGTTTTCTAAAAAAGATCAGAAGATTTTAACAATAGCATGCCGGCTGTTGGTTTGGGCGTACTTTCCGTGATGCGCGGCGTGTGTGTGTGTGTGTGTGTTCTGTATACAATGCACACAGTTTATCGTTGTATTTCATTTGTATGTGTGCCTGCTCTGCTGTATGATGATGTAATCGGTGTGTGAGCCGGGCATGTATGTGTGATGCATTAGTTGACTTCGTACGCCGGGTGTTCACGTCGTCCCAGCGTCATGCCTTTGTGTCGTTTTAGAGAGAAATATTGTCCGCAGTCGCAAATAACCATTGCATATGATTCCGTGCTGCAGCCTCTGTCATATTCTGCATGCACGCCGGGGCTCTGGTTGTCTCCTTGTGCCTTTGTGGAGAACATTGTGGAGAACGGCAGAATTAGCCGAGTCCATGAAAGGAATTCAAATATCATTAATGGTAAATGGATTGCATTTATATCTCGCTTTTATCCAAATCGCTTTGCAGCATTGCCTCACATTCACCCATTCATACACCGACGGTGGTGTCGACCATGCAAGGTAACAACCAACACGTCAGGAGCAGGTAGGGTTAGGTGGTGTCTTGCTCAGGGACACCTCCACACTTAGCTAGGAGGGGGAGGAGCCCGGGGATCGAACCAGCAACCTTCCTGTTGCCAGACAACCGCTCTTACCTCCTGAGCTACTGCCGCACCATAACGTTATACGTCAAGGGAACCATACTTTATTTTCGTTTTGTTTTAACACAATAATGGTCCCATTGGTCCCCTTCCTAAAAAACCTCAACCCCTTCCTCTCGTCCCCTCGCAGCCTGAGGTAGGGGAGAGCGGTCGTGGTTCCACGCGAGACATGGAGGAGGTCAATCACAACGTGAAGAAGCGCAAAGGCGACCGTCCGCACGCCGCCGCGGACCAGAAGGACCAGAAGGACCAGAAGCTCCCGAGCGGCCCGCCGGAACCCGGGGAGAAGGTGAAGAGGAAGAGGGGCCGTCCGCCGGCGGAGAAACTGCCCCCCAACCCGCCCAGCCTCACCAGGCAGCTCAACACCCTGCTGGACATGGTTATGAACTACAAGGATGGGTGAGGGAGTTTGGGTGATGGGTGATGGGTGATGGATGGATGAGGGAGTTTGGGTGATGGATGAGGATGAGCATGAGTATGAGTATACTATTACACACGCAAAATATACTCACTGTACCGTCAGCAATACATTGTTGTTTCACTCTTTCAACAAATGTATTTATTGTATGTGTCAAAGAACAAAAGTGCGCCAAGTGATAAGTGCTTCTAACGCATGTCTACCTGTACCGCCTGTTTTTTACAGGCTGGGTCGGCAGATCAGCCGGGGCTTCGCTCAGCTGCCCTCTAAAAAAGAAGTACCTGAGTACTACGAGCTAATCCGGAAGCCTGTGGACTTCAGAAGGATCAAGGTAGGTGGGCAAAGGTTCAATAATTAGCGATCCAATGGGTTATACATTGTTATGCGCGGTGTCTAGCTGTCTATCATCTATTGTGGCTGAGGCTCTGGTTCAGGATCGTAGCGAGCTCAGGAATCAATGTGACACAACACGGCAGAATCGCCCGGAATTATTAAAAGTTTATTTGGATACATGGGTTAAAACGAGAGAGTTAAAACGGAGACTGACTGACTGTGAAGCAAGAACGGTTGTTTTCCATGGCCGAAAGAACAGCGAGCGAATCTTAAAGGTCTCTCAAGCCGCTTTTCCACCAAAGTGAACCGAGAGCTGGTTCTGGGCTGGTGCTAGTGCCAGTTCGGAGCTGGCTAGAGAGCCTCGAGAGCCAACCCGCCCCCACGTCATTACGTCACTGTACGTCTGTAGAAGTCTCCGCCTTCCCAGCAACGCCGAGCACAACAAGAACAATGGCGGACTACATCGCGATACGAGTGATCTTGTTTTTGTAATTGTATATTTAGTTACTACCTGTTCTGTCATAACTCAAATAAAAACTGAATCTTATTTGTTTCTCTGTTCTTTAAGTATACTGAAGCAGACATGTTAACAAAATGTGTATTTAGAAAAACAATGCTGCTCCGTTAATTCGCGGTTCTGATGGGGGGGGGGGGGGGGCTCTGTTAATTCGCCGTTCTGATGGGGGGGTGCGCTGTTAATTTGCCGTTCTGATGGGGGGTGCGCTGTTAATTCGCGGTTCTGATGGGGGGGGTGCGCTGTTAATTCGCGGTTCTGATGGGGGGGTGCGCTGTTAATTCGCGGTTCTGATGGGGGGGTGCGCTGTTAATTCGCGGGTTCTGATGGGGGGGGGGTGCTCCGTTAATTTGCCGTTCTGATGGGGGGGTGCTCCGTTAATTGGTGGGGACATGTCCCCAGCGTCCCCACTAAATTCTACGCCCATGCTCGGGTACCATGCGCAGTTTCTTATTAAACATCCATAAACGCCAACTCGGTTGCATCTCTTATTTCAATATTCCTTGGCTAAGAATATTACAAGGTTAACGTTGCGTTGCCAAAGTGGTATCGGTGCGGTTGTATCAGAGTAGTCACTTCCATTGTCGGGGTTTGTTGTGAAATGGAGCTCAGAAAGTTTTTGGCGGACTTGCTAATCCCCCAGCCCGCCCCCAGCCTCTGACGTAGTCGGTTCTTAGTTGGTTCAACTCTGGCCCAGCAAAGAGTTGGAGCCAAGAACGAACCAGTTTTTTCGGGCCGGGAGCCAGTTCTTTGTCTGTGGAAACAGGAAGAACTGGTTCGTTTTAGGCTCTGGCTCCGAACCGGCCCTGAAAACGCCTTGGTGGAAAAGCGCCTTCAGGGCTAAATAGCCAATAAGCAAAATAGCCACGTAGGCCTACACGACACGAGTGGAAAGTTACCGGCACACAAGGTTAATACAACCACAACTCCCAACATAAATAATGACAGTGTTACAGATCATTTTTCCGAAAGCCACGCACCATTTGCAGTATATCCTGTATCTGAAACATTTCAGGGGGTCATGGGTAATCTCAGATCCAGAAGTTTGACAATGCTGTCGGCAAACTTCTTCAAGGGGAGACTGCAGACATTTCCTGTTTTGTGACAGAGATAGTCGTCTGGACGCAGAGAGAAACTCTGGAGGGCTGCAACGAGTGGCAGCGCAATGGTATTCCTGGTTGAAGCATGAGGTCCTGATTGGCTGAGGGATGACAGGGAGGGAGGGGCCAGCAATGGGGACAGTGTGGGAATTCAGAACCCGGACATACAGTAGATCGATGCAAAATGGCGGGGAAATGCAGTCTTCCTGATTGAACTTTGACAATGTGGCCTCACAGGAACGAGTACGCAATCACAAGTACCGCAGCGTGGGGGACCTGGAGAAGGACATCTTCCTCCTGTGCCACAACGCCCAGACCTTCAACCTGGAGGGCTCTCAGGTGAACCTTAAGAAACCCTCCGGACGTTATAATGACTTGATGTTGTGTTGTGCTACTGTGTACATGAAATGCACCAACACACACACACACACACACACACACACACACACACACCATTAATGTACCTTCTCAGCGACTTTTCGAGCAGTTTGGGGCATCTGCGCCGTGTCCCGTGTTTGTTTTGTCCCTTTTTTTCCCGTCGTTTTTCTCACGGCAGACCTACGAAGACTCCATCGTCATCAAGTCTGTGTTTGAGAGCGCGAGGCAGAGAATAGTGACCGAGCACGACGAAGAAGAGGAGAAGGACCCGCCCACCACGGGCAGCCATGACGATAACGGTGCCCGGTGGAAGGCTTCTTCATTCCAACGTCAACATGTGAGTGACGAACTTAGGAACTTATCGGAATGACCGCCTCAAAGTAATTCCTGATTGGGCAGCAGCAGCCCTTAGCAAGACACCTGACCTCCTAAAGGCCTCGGTATGCTTCATTCTCCGAATCCGCACCCTCCCCCTCAGCGTTAGGGTAGACTAGTGGGGTATGAAGGCAGGCGGGGCTTGGAGGCCTGGCGCCAGATCTCATTATAGGTTGACGGACAGCCTCCTATACTCTAGGAGGCTGTCCAATATCAGCCAGTTCTGTGGGAACTGCAGAAGGTAAAGGCCAATTCCGGCGTCCGATTTGTTCTGATCTCAGAACACTTCTGAAGAGGCTTACAGAGGCCTAAACTGCTCCCAACGAGCCGGCTGCTGTTGGCTTGCGTGGTTGACACCGCCATCGGTGTATGAATGTGTGAATGTGAGGTTGTGATGTTGTAAAGCAGCTTTGGATAAAGGCTATAGAAGCTATCTATAAACGCGATCCATTGACCATTTATCATGATGATGTTGATTGATTGGGCACTTCCACCTCCGTAACTTGAGAATGCACAACATCACAGTGAGCTGGGTCATGTGTGTATGAATTACAAAATGAAAAAACAACCGACGAATGAACTAAGACACACACGACCCTGCTGAGACCGAGGTGGCTGGCTGGCGCTGGTCTCTTGCCCAAGTGATGAACAGAACACACAACCAGTGGCACTTGCGTTCGATCCCCAATGTCCACAATCAAGTCCACCTCTGTTTGCGTAGGCATTGAACTAGCTCCATGTGTCTGAATTCACTGCAAGTCGACCAAGCGATAACAATGATCATCGTTTTTGTCTCTGCTCCAAGTCAAAGCGTCATCGATTCCGCCGAAGACAGGAAGTAAGGAGGAAACAGGAAGTAGGGGCACCGTGAAGAGGCTCCACCAAGGACTCAGCAGCCGAGATGACCAGGATGGCGTCAAGAACACCACAAACCATGAAAATGGAACTTGAGAAGCCTTCGTTTTTATACATATATATATATATACTGTATCTACCTACCTATAAGCATATATTCTCATTTTGCTAACGCAGTTTACTTTTCTCTTTGTCGGTTTTTCTACTTGGGATCCGACCACGACCTACGTGTTCAGTTATAGTGAGAAGGTCATTTTACCGACGCAAGCGGGGGAAAAAATATTTTTTGTCGTTGTCTTATTTTGCATTGTTGCATTAATTGCCCTTCATTGCTTTCGTAAATATATTTGAGTCTGAGGTGTTTTCAGACTTCAGTTCTGTGTCTTGGGGCCTTATGGTTTCACTCCTCTCAAAGCTCTTTGTAAAAACTAAAAGCTCTTTGTAGAACGAAAGCTCTTTGTACCCGACTGAGGCCGTTATCGATTGTTTGACGTTATTTTGGGTCATTGAGGTCAGTCATCAACGGTGAACCAAAGACGACAGTGAAAGCTTTTAAAAAGGAAAACGCTTTTAGACCCTAAAAACCTTTCCTAATCATTCCTGATTTGCATAGTTATATAAAATTATAAAACAACAACAAAGTATTTGCTACCACATGTTTTTTGTGTTAAATCCAAGCTAACACGGCTGAAGCTAGCTTACAGGAAAAAAATATTAATGATATATTTAATTATAATTCTATAATTATAATTCTATAATTATTACAGAATGATTATAATTATAACATACGTATTGACGCAGACAACCTCAGGCATATGTAACATGTAAATACATAATATCTTTGCCAACGCCCCCTGTTACCAGAAATGGCTCAGAAAATCAGTTCATGTTCAACGTTATTGTCTCAGACAATTCAATTCTCCATAAAACCTTTGGACATTTAAGTGTTAGAAGTTTGTGTTAGCTAGCTGATGTGTTGTTTGTGAGTACTTATTTATTATAAAATGTACATTCATTTTGTGCTGATAGCTATTGTTTTTGTTATATAGATGCTAGGGCTGACAAACCTTAAATAACCTAAATTCATGAATTCATGAATTCAATATTTCACAATTCAAATATTTTGGACAAAATGAGTTGCCAAAATGGTCAAGTCATCTTGTAACTACTATTATAATACTCATTCAATATTAATTCAATGAAGAGACATTTTTAAAAAGTGACATCTTGCACTCAGCCAGCAAATACAGGAACACACCACGGGGGTCACAGCTAGCACAGCTCAAACACCCGGGGACTTAAGTGGCTCTGGGAACCTGAAGGCTAACAATGACTTAAGTGACCAAATCTCCTGTAAAATCAATGTCATGTAATCCTAATGGAAGAGTGTGAGTGTGTGTGTGTGTGTGTGTGTGTGTGTGTGTGGGGGGGGGGTGTTTGGATATGAATGGCTTCCCGGGGGGTTTGCCTAATATGTACAGATGGTTCATTTGCTCCTAATGCTCTTTATTTATCGAGTCAATAAACGGTGTTGATTTGTTGATCAGTGTTCGCCTATTTGTTGTTGTTGTCGCATTATTTGTACTCAATTAAGTTAATTCCAAAAAAAGTGGAAAATGTATAATTTTTCTGCTTCCAATATAATTCTTTTCATACTCTTAATTTTTTATACCACTTTTCCCAAACTCCAACTCCTGTGACCTACGGCTAAACATCACAGTATGGGTCAAATAAAACAGCGTTCTTTAAAAGATTTTATAACTTATTTTGTACATTACAACTCTGATGAACTCATAACTTAACGAAGGAAGTCTACAATCGTCCACAGAAGCAGACTAAATGGTCTGTTAATTCTTCACGGGCATCGACAATAGCATGTGGTAATGAGATGTGCCATTACCACCCTACCTATGCATTTAAATAGAGTTTGATATATTTATATAGAAACACATGGTCAACGCAGAATGCACGATCACACACAATATTTATTCAAATTCCATCATTACAGTGTTATTACAGTGTTACAAAGATACTGCTCAGTCAACCAGGCACACACTATTTGTACAAAGCAGCCGATCAGCAAACATCAATATTGATTTTGATAAACAATTTAAAACAGGGATATATTGTTGCAAGACTATCCATTGGGTTTCTTATTTACATCAAAAATAGCTATTTTAAAACTGCTTTTGTAACACTTTACAATAACAATAATATTATTAACAATATAACAACATTAATACGAATAACTGATCAGTTTACGTGTCGGTACAGTCCACTGGGTAGGCTGGGACACTGATCTAGTCATCATACATCTAGGTGGACATTCCCCACTTGTGATGTCACTAGACGGGAGTCGCATGGCAATTGTGAAACGGTTCCCAATGGCTACACTATCACACTCACACCGGGTGGCATGATATGTCCCCTTTAAACCAACTCTACAACAAACCGCTTAAAACAACATCGGCGTGTGTCCTGGTTTGTCCGAGGAGCCCCAGAAAAGGTCTGAGGTCTGTTGTGCTACATAGGACTACATGACACGAGTAGAGAAGAGCCAAAATGTATGTTTTGAGTGTTGATTTCACAATGGCCGAGTGATTAATAATTACCAATGAACATACGAAACGTACACCTAAACTTGAGACACCTTCACGGGGCCCTCAACGACCAGATCAGGTTGGTTTAGATCGCTGCTAACAGACACGCATCTTCCTTCCTGACTGGACCATTGTCCTTCTTCCACTACTTCTGCCACCTCACTAGCCGGCCTCGTCGCCGGATTAGCTGACCCCGGGCTAACGGCAGGGGGCGGCGGTGGCGGGTGGTTCCCTTTGAGCCGCAGGGAGAAGGTCCTCCGGCGCTCGATGACGGCAGAGCACAGCTGGAGCTTGAAGGCCGCCCGGAAGGCCCGGTGGAAGTTCTCGTTGAAGAAGCCGTAGACGAGGGGGTTGACGCTGCTGTTGAAGAAGGCCAGCCAGTGGGACAGCGGGTACGCGTAGATGTTGACGAGGCGGTGCTGCCGCGCGTTCAGGCGGGCGTAGTCGCTGACCATCATCAGCGTCCACAGGGGCAGCCAGGACACCACGAACAGCAGGGCCACCACCAGCAGCATCTTCACCGCCCGCTTCTTCCCCCGGGAGACGGACTGGCGCCTGCGGCCGGCGCCATCGTCGCGGCCACCCCCCGGGGCCCCTCGCCGCTGCCCTCGCTGCCTCCGCTGCGGCCCCCGGAGGCGGAGGCCGGGGCCGGCAGGGCGCTCTTGAAGAGGACGACGCCGATGCGGGCGTACATGACGACGATGAGCGCCAGCGGGGCGAGGAAGATGCTGGCGAACAGGACCGTGGTGTAGACCTTGCGCATCTGCTGCGTGGGCCAGTTCTCCCGGCACCAGTAGAAGGGGCGGGAGTCGTCGACCACGACATCATCGCTGTTGTTGTTGTTGTTGTTGTTGTTGTTTGTGTTCCTGTGTCCTCCCGCTCGTATGCGGACACTGGGCTCCTTGGTCACCTGAAGCATGAGGCCAGACGGACACATGATGGCGACGGCCAGGACCCAGATGACCACGATGATGCGCTTGGAGTTGGCGATGGTGATCTTCTGCTTGAAGGGATAGACGATGCACCGGAACCTGAGGAGAAAACACCACAAGGACCAATTTCAGTAGAATAGGGAACACTTTACAATTAGTGTGCATTCATTGACCATTAATGAGCATTATTATATCGCATTAGCATAGGGTTTAGGGTTAGTGGGGTAACATAATGTATAAAGGAATACCTCAGTTAACATGATCACCATTGCCTTAGTTAACATTTGTAGTAAACATGTACTAAATGTTAATTAAATGTTAGTTATTGCTGATAATAATGTTAATTCACGGTTCATTAATGTACCGTTATTGTACCAGTGCTACCAATTTCATTTTGTCTTGATTGGTCCAATTCCCTCTGGGGTACTGACCAATCCCTTGCGGGGGATTTGGATTGGAGACTTTTGATCGGTTGAACACACTGTCCTGTGTGGGTAAAGTTATACAATAGTCGGCCAGAAGGAACGCAGAGTGGGGGGATCCCTCCTTCCAGGGACCGTTCGGAGTGCCACGGGTGTCATACGGGGAATTAAACGGGGTAACAAAGCATAGCAATTATAAGCGTCAAAAACGACACGAAACAATACACGACAATCCCGACGTAGAACCCCCCCCCCTCTGACCTGTCGACAGCTATCGCCACGAGGGTGAAGACCGAGGCGGATACGGAGATCCCTTGGACCAGTCCGCTGAATTTACACACGACACTTCCAAACGGCCAACCTGTGCGAACCAAACAATCAACCTCAAGTAAAAGTCAATGTTTGTTCTTCTTCTTCTGTTTTTCTTGTCGTGTTCCAACAACAGCATGATTTCACGAGGGTCATGCACACATTATGTTCTGCTTCTTTTATTTTAACACGGTATATAAACAGTTGTTGGGGAACAAATATTTTGCTGGGTATTTTATGGCCTGTGTGTCTCGTCATTAACTCAAACATGCGGCCCGGGGGCTGGATGCGGCCCGCCTGTCTCATTACCCTTAATACTTCTTGTATTAAGGTAATGAGACATTTTAAAACTGAGAGTACATCTTCAATCATATCAAAAGTGTTTTGTTAGTCCCTGCTAAGCAGCATCCGGTCTGTTACGGCCCTCAACCTCAAATGAGTTTGACCCCCCCCTTGACCTACAGCATGGTTCACATCACGCTGGGTCCGACCGATTCATGTATTGATCGATTTAAGTTTGATTCGATGTTAGTTTGATGTTAGTTTTTACTAAAATTATATTTCGTAGTCCTGCGCGGTGCCACGTCTGACCTGTGACGATGTTGTCGATGAGCGTGGTGGGCATGCAGAAGAGGCCCACCAGCATGTCGCTGATGGCCAGGTTGAGGATGAAGACGTTGGTGACCGTGCGCATGTTCCTGCTGCGCAGCACGACGAAGCACACAATGCCGTTGCCCACCATGCACGCGAGGAAGATGAGCAGGTAGGAGACGGCGAAGACGGCGGCGACGGAGGCCGTGTGCAGGTAGAAGTCCACGCGGGTGACGTTGGGAGCGGCCGTCGCCGGCGGGTCGGCGGTTTCGCGGTCCGGCGCGGTAGACTCGTTTGGACCGGCCATTTTGAACGCGTCATCTGAGGAAGACAGTGAGAGAAAAAGTAAGAGAGATAGACAAGAGAAACTAACAAACTAACAAAAGAAAAAAATCATCTTGTATGTTCAGTAAAAACGGTAAATCTTGGGATAAATGGTTGGCAAGTTCGAATAATCAACACGTTGATTGGTAATGAGAGAAAGAAGCATCTACCATTGCCATATTCAGTGTTAAATAATTGTTAAATAAACATATATTGTTGGATTAAATACTAATCAAAATACTTTAAAGGGATCAAATTTGGATATAATACAGAAATGTTTATGTATCAATCCTTACATATAATATGTATTGTGCACAGACAGTAAAACATTGACGATTACAATGAAGTCCTTACCTGGAAATAGAGGGATAAAGCTGTGAAGATGTCTCATGTTTGCCGTTTCAGATCCCAACTCTTTTCAGATCCCAAAGAAAGAATTCAGTGAGAAAACGACCCGGCAGCTCAGTCCACGGACAGCTCACAGTAAACTGGACAGAAACGTCAGCGTGGACAACATCTGGATCTTAGCAGCGGTAGCGTCTTAAGCTCGCCAGCTAATCCTACTTTCCGTTACACTTGGGAATATCAGGACGTAGGCCGACTTAATGCACACGGGCTTTGGGGACCGGCCCCATAAAGCAGGTATTATGTACAGTAGATCATTCATTGATTGGTTGGTAATTTTGAGGCTTTTGCATAAATATCGTTAATTATGTAAAAATATACTTGAGCAAAAAACTAAACTTGGCATGTGACTTTTATTTAATTGTGTGTGTTGGCGAAGGTGGTATAAAATCATGAAAACAAACGAGTTTTTTTGTTTATAATTATTAATAAAATAAATAATTGTGTGCATGTTATTCTAATAATAATAATAATAATGCATTTTATTTGTAACGCACTTTTCATTCCAGGAATCTCAGAGTGCCATAGAGCCAATAGCCTACATAGTGAAAACATAGTTAAAAACAAACTATAATCAAAAAACAAAACATAGTAAACATAAGCATAATAGAAAACAGTGAATGAACAGAAACACCAAAAATTCTAGTTGACAAGTTAGCGGGGTTAGCCTCAGCGGGTTGTCGGTTGCCCGCCGTACGTGCAGTTAGCTACACGTTAGCTTCATGCTACCAGAAAAAGTGTTGATTACAGCCGACTCATCGTGATATCTTTTATATTGCAGTAAGGCGTTGTTTCGCCGTTCATGGAATTTAGGATTGACAGTTTTGGCAAAGATAAATCTCCTTCCAGATCGCAGGGAAAGTTAATTACCACCAATTATTTGTATTTAATCCTTAAAGGGAATAACCAAGAGAAGACAAGACTGTCACAGTGAGATGTTAAATCTAATTACGGCCCGATTGAGGTCAGTTCATGGAAAATATGCCGCAAGTCTCTTCATACCTTATTGGATTTTATGAGCTAGTGTCTAAATTGACCTCAATATTTCATGAAATATTAGTGTTCTGTTGGAATTAAATGTTCTGTCCAATTCAATCTAAATCTGTTGGCATCATTTACCATCAAACTGTTCGTTGTAATTCACCAAACAATGAACCATCAAACAATGAACACCTACTTAAACTTTGTTATTGTTTTTATACATTTATTGATCTCATTCATAAAAATAAAATACAAAAGAATACTACTGCATAAAACACTTTCTCTCTCTCTCCCCCCCCCCCAACATTCACATCTGCCTTCTGTACAATCGTGAGAACATGTGATTTATGTGTAGAAAATAAAAAATAAAAATTACATTCATTGTGACACCCAGATAATGTTTCAAAAAATCATCGGGATTTACAGATAAAGCACTGGTCATCTACAACAGAACAATGTGACAAGTCTCACAGGTTTATGTAGAAAAGCTACTTAAATATGAGTGAACTGTCCTTATAAATACCTGCATTCATTAGAATTAGGTCCACATTAAATTAAAAAAATTCATTAGCACACACACAATGATGAACCAACATTTTTTTGATTGCGCGTGTTAAATTATAATGACAATTCAACTAAAATCAAGTGATTGAGATGAATTTGCTTGAGAAGTACCAATTAGATATGCAAGAATTTAGTTGGGAAATATGAATCATAACAAATGGACATCATTTCTAGATTTAAAAAAAAAAAAATGATTTCATGACACTGTCATTGGAAACTAACAACTTTCCAAACTAGATTTAAAAAAAAAAAATCGGACATTAACAGCTTACACTCGACACATTTTAAGGAAAATCTCACTGAAATGCACTTTATTCAGGTTTGAGATAAAAAAATGCATAGTTTAAAAGTATTTGGCCTGAGAAAATTCAAATAATCACCAAAATCGAGAGACAGACAGAAACATACAGCAGGCTGAATACCTGACCGTATGGAACTGTGCCTGCCTTGATGTTGGTGTGCTATAGACAACTGCATCAAAGAGGAACATTTGTCAAATGTAAAGCGTTAATCCTCAATAAAGACAGTATACGTGGAATTCAGTTGCCTAAACTACCAGTGCTATGAGGAGAGCAAACAAAGTGTAATCGAATTAGAAGATCCGACGCCACAACCCATTCTGAAAATAGATTTGATCACAAATTGCACAGTAATTTATTTCAGTGTCACGTCTGACACCTACATAGAAGTTAAGAGGTAGAACTAAAGATATGAAACAGATCTCCTTTAAACAGGGAAAACGCATCTGAAGAGACACAGACTGAACTTGCATAAGTTGTCAATTGCAAGTTGGACGTTACAAGGAAGGAATTTAACGTGTTATTAGAATACAGGTCCTGTTGTTACATCCTTGATGTGCTTGTAAATGGAGGCCGAAAGTAAAAACAATATAGCTTAATCTTGATTGCAAAAAAAATAAAATATATATATATATACACATCTGTATGTTTTTTTAATAGCATTAAAAAAGAAAATCTGGGCGCCATTGTGTGTTTTTACAGAGCTGCAGATTTTAAATGTTTTATTAATCCATAACATCTTGTGAAAAAGCATGTGAAGGAGCACGGGTGACGTACGTACGTTTCATCACGTGCTAATAAAAAAATCTGATATATTTCCCGTGAAGGCTTTATATGACCTTAGAGCCTTGATCCTTTGTATATACTGTAGCTCCTTAACGCTTAAAGCTAATTATTCTAGTAGTACGGATCAAAACCTGCAAAGGAATATAAAAACATATGCAATAAAACACAATACAATCCTAAAAAATAAAACAATGAACGAAGAAAACGCGATTTAATTTGTTGTATTTTCTTTTACAAAATGCGAAATAAGGAGGTGGAAAAAAAAAAGACTAAACGGGTAAAAAACTTCAAATAAAAACCTTTTTGCAAGAATGCCGCTTTGGTGCCTACGTCACATTAATGTCTGTTTTTCAGATAAAATAAAAAAAACTTAACAGCTCAGCTGGGGTGCCTTCTAATTAAATAACAAACCTCTTCTGGATAACAAACTTCTGCGTCACATTAAGATTTCACCACCCTGTTGCTTCGTTGCAAGTAGACTTGGAGGTACCACACAACCCCACGTGTCCTCATATAATCCCTGGTAATCCAGTGACACGTTCAGTACCACCACCGCCCATCACCCCCCCCCCCCCCCCTTTGGCCTGAGGTGGTGAAGGTGGTCGTGTCGGGTCTGGAGTCAAGTTCGTTTGGTGGCGCTGGTGTTTCTCAGTGCTTTGGGACGGACTCGGGCCTCGGGACGGCTTTACGGGAACATTTCAGAACCCGGCCCTTTACTCCGCCAGCAGAAGCCGTTGCTCCCCGCGTCCCGCTCTATTCGAATCTGAGGTACGGACTTCTGATAGGGGTCCCGGTCTAGACTAAACACGGAAGGAGAGAGGGGGGGGGGAGAAGGAGTCAGGTCAGGGATTATTTATTACATACATAGAAGGTCCCTCGATCCCACAAACATGCAGGGTACGCATTAGGAACACACCATTAATAACACCAACAACATACGAATATTGATTAATTACGAGATTAATTACGAAATCATGTCAATTTGTGCATTCAAACACAGGGGGCAAAATCATGTTGCTTCTTTAAATAAAGCAGCAAAAACATCTACAGATATCACAGTTTGGCCGACATCGGTGTGCGTTTATTGATAGTCCATCAGGCCTATTAATCAATGCAGAATTCTCGACGGAAAAAAAAAGCGGGAAAAGGAGACCCGGTGACTTACTCTGCCAGTGTGAGCGTGTCAAAGTAGGGCTCAGCAAGCGGAATGGGGGTCAAGGAATGCCTTTGATGAATCTCCTGCGGACGGACAGCGGACGGACGAACGGTTAACGTTGAACGACCCCACAAGCACCCAAGATATGTCCCCATGAAACACACACACACACACACACACACACACACACACAGCCGGAAAATGTAAGGTCATTCACTTTCAGTCCGGAGACATCATCATCATCATCATCATCATCCAAACAACACACAATAAAAAGGGAACAAGAAAGCAACCAAACCAGGTGTTAAAGGAAGTAAGAACGCATTTTTGTTAGACGACGCAGAGGTTTGCACAACGGTTTGCGCAAAAGGATAAGGTTCAAGACTTTCGTGACGGAAGCAGATAGGAGGAGACGGCGAGGACACCGGAGACGGGAAACAAAGGCGGTGAAAGGTTCTTCTGTGACATTCCGCTCATGCAAGGCGGGGAAGACGAGGCAAGGAGTTCCCACGAGAGAGAGAGAGAGAGCGAGAGCGAGAGAGCGAGAGAGAGAGAAGGAAGTAGATCGTGTTTTGTAAAGAAGTCACCCAACAGGTCACTCAAGTCCCCCCCCCCCTGCGGAGGTGACGGAGACATACTGGTACTCACTATCGAACTTAGTCGCCAGCATGGGCTCCTTCTCCATGGTGTCCATAGAGATTTTTATACTGGGGATATTTTCGTGGGACGGATATTCAGACTGCTTGGGGGGGCGGGGTTAATGGAGAAATTGAGCAACAAAAAATTACAAATAAAGTCCATGGAGGCCGGCCGTAGTTATGTGATGAACAGATTTACAGATCATAAATGAACGATAATTAAATAAAAGATCCAATAAGTAATAAAGAGATGCAAGAACAATTAAAATGAATTAAAGTGGGCGTGTCTCCTTCCCAGATGTATGACGACTAGATCAGATTAGCTACCGGCGGACAGTACCAACTCGGTAGGCAACGGATCGATCCATCGTACATCTGGGTGGACGGTAAGACACACAGACCCACTTGTGATGTCACTGTGTCACGCGGACACTTTTCGGGCCACGTGTCCAAGTGTCATGTTGGAAATTTTGAAAAAAAACGGTGGAAACTTACAAATTCCAGCTCGCTGTCGATGCTGCCCTTCTTCTTGTGCTTCTTCTTCTTCTCGTCCTCCTTCTTCTTCTTGTCCTTCTCGGGGATGACGTCGTCCAGATAGCTCAGGTCGTGCTGGGAGAACATGTAGTCCATGGCCTTGCGGACCGCCACCAGCGCCAGAATCTGTCCCAAAAAATAAAAAATAATAACAATCAGCCAGTGAGCCACAGCATTGGGAATCGCCGCAATATTGTATTGACTATTGTGGCCCCAGTTCTAAAATTGTATTTGGGAGGAGAAAATGGTATATTATTAATTACAAAAATGTTTAAATGCTTATGAGTCATTTTTAGAATTTCTATGCGATTACTTTTCCGTTTAATGTTCAGTTTTATGCACTGATTTCACAAAAGCACATTCCTCGTTTGTAAGAACTAAGGCAAAAAAGCCGTTTCTGTTTCTGATTCTGATGAGGACTTCCAACTGCTCCTCCGTCCACCGCCGCGAGTCTTGAATGAAAATGAATAAACCAAAACTGAAACCACACAACAGCAGCGGCGCACCATGACGGGGAAGACGATGGCCGCCACGGTGGACTTGAGCACCCAGAGCAGCGCCAGGCAGAGCGCCTGGATGAAGGTGAAGAGGTGGATGCGTCGCTGGGGGACGTGGCGCAGGTAGATCAGGTCCGGCTGGTGCTTGGCGGGCATGAGCAGCAGCTGCAGGCGGTCCATGAACTACAAACAAAATGGAGGTTTGAGACCGAAGGAACCCCCCCCGCCCCAAGAAGAAGAAGAAGAAAAAAGAAGAACACTAAAAAGAAACGAGGACTTTCCAGAAGCGCATGGCAATATATCGCTAAAGGAGTTCCGGGCCACACCCACCTGGACGCCGTTGAGCGAGGCCACGCCCATGTAGAGGAAGACTCCGTACAGCACCGGCATGGGGATGAACTGCAACGCAGCAACACCAGAGAAAACTTTATCGACCTCGACGATTATGCACAAACATGCTGGCAAGCCTTCTGTGGCTGCAGAAGAGACTGCTTATGATGGTGATGAGGAGGAGGAGGAGAAAATACGGTTTTAGATAAAAATAAGAGAACTTTATTCATCCCGAAGGAAATTCTTGTGCCAGAGGTTGCTCAAAAATACCAACAATGTAAGAATAAAATCAATAGAATAATAAATGTACAGTGAATAAGCCGAATAGAAAAACAATATAGGTAAGATATTTTGACGTTGATAAACAACAAATTGATTGCATTTCGTCCTTGGCTGGTAATTGACTGGCAACGACTGAACGTTAGTATCCAGACCAGCCCTTAAAAAGGTGGGAATGGAAAAAAACTGACAAAACTGACAAAAGCATGACATTTTGAAAATCCATTGCAAGTGCTCTTCCTTTGGGGTTTTATCGTTTAATTCTCAGCTACAAAACTCAAGCGGAAGACCACCCCCCCCCCCCCCCATGCATGTGCATGTTCTGCTGCATGTCCTCATTCGGGCCACTAGAAGGCGCCCCAGCCCACCGCACCGCCGGGTGTCGTAATGGAAACTTGAGAGACGCAACCTCAACTTATGGCACACGCACACACACACACACACACATAATCCTTAATTGGATGAAGGGGAGGTAATGAAGAAACGGGGGGCTGTCAATAAAAAATGAACGCCGATAGCGAGCTGGTTGGCCGGTCGGACAGTAAGCCCCGTTGCCCTGGGTTACGGAGCGTTATTAGAACAGGGCGTACCTTGAGGATGGGGGCCATGAAGACGGACAGTCCCGTGAGGATGAAGACGACGATGCCGGTGACTCTCTGCTCCCTGGAGGAGGGAGGGGGGGGGGGGGGTTAATAAAGAAACACAGCCTCCTCAGACACACACACACACACACACACACCACACACACACACACACACACACACACACACACACAACACACAACACACACACACACACACACACACACACACACACACACACACACACAAACACACACAACCACACACACACACTGTATTATTAGGAGAGGATAGGTGGCATACACACAGACAGAGAGAGAAGGATACCACAGAGTGATAAGAGAGGAGAGAGAGACGAGCGAGAGAGACAGAGATAGATGGAGAGATAGAGAGAGAAGAAAATATATAGAGAGAGATATATAGTGATATAGAGAAGAGAGTGAGAGAGCCAGATGAACATAAACCAACCGATAACAGGCAACCATTCATTCGCGGGGACCGGGACGCCGCTCACCTGACTCCCAGGAACTTGGGCATCTCCCCAGGGGCCGAGGTCTTGGTCTCCATTTTCAGGGAGTCGATGTGGGCGATGGAGATGACGGTGGCGGCCACGTACCACGGCAGGCCCGTGAAGGAGCAGACGATGATGAGCACGGCCACCCAGAAGAGGTCCAGGTGGTAGCCAGCGCCTTTCTGCAACCACAAGGCACAAAGACAACGGCGGGTTTTGGCGGGAATCAAACGCAAGCGTGCCAACGGAAATGTAAAGAACTCGTAAGTTGCTGCCGGAGAGAGAGAAAGTGTTGTTTTGACTGAATGTAAAGTAAGTTTGGCTCGTACAGGAAAATGGACGCCCGTTACCGTGACGACAACAACATAGCGTCCATTTTATATCACAATCCATATACCATTTCAACGTACATTAACGACACTAAACTGAACAACAGTCATTACTTTATATCCCTCACACACACACACACACCTTGAGTTTGTGCTCCTTGCGGTTGACGATGACGGCGGTGATCTGCTGGTCCATGAAGATGAGGATGGTGACCAGCAGGGCGGGGAGCGTGGCCGCCAGGTACACCCACCAGGGGTTCCCCCCGAACGGGCTGATGAGCCAGCCTCGCAGGTGGCTGGTGGGCTGCAGGGACCACACACACACACACACACACACACACACACACACACACACACACACACACACACACACACACACACACACACACACACACACACACACACACACACACACACACACACACACACACACACACACACACACACACACACACACACACACACACACACACAGAGAGAGAGAGGAACGTTGGGGACGGTAGGACAGACTGACTACTGGTTTTGACTGTATTTATACACCACACGTGATTTTCCGATGATTTATACGCCACATTTCAATGGGAAGAAGAAGAAGTAGAAGTAGAAGAAGAAGAAGAAACAGGGGGAGAAGAAGAAAAAAGAGGGGGAGAAGATTTTAAATGTTTACTTTAAGTACAACATTTGTATTGAACATGTGCACGCTCGTATGCTTAAAATCATACCGACCATGTCCAATAACACACTGTCCACATCTTCTGTGGCAAACATTACAGTATCACTATTTGTCTCCATAACTTAAAAAACATAATGAAAATTTTAAATAAAACACAAGCCAGCCCAGTCACCGTGGTGATTGAAAGTGCTTGTGTATACGGTTACGTGGCAGCGCCCGGCGTGGCGTTTCACAAAGCTCGTTCTGTACCGGCGGCTATGAGACACCGGCACCTATAATCACCCTGTTACGTGATGCATGAAGCCTTGAAACCCCTTCATTTCCTCTCTCTCCCCCCCTCCCCCCTCCCCCCCTCTGAAATATCTCTTCATTTCCCCCTTCTCTCTATCGAAAGCTGCTTCTGAGGCCACTAGCAGTCACGGTGCGTTCAGTTCACGGAAGGAATGAAGAGAGTCTTAGTTTCAGGTAAGAGCTAATCTCATCTTGGCTTGGCGTCAAAGGACAGACTTAAAAAGAAGAAGAAGAAATTAGAAGACTCGGGGTGGAGGGGGGGGGGGAGTGATTTGGGACTTGGCAAGGTACCATCAATGAGTTCAAAAAATAACAATATTCTCAGATTTCTGGGTCATCCATGGGTTGGGGGGGGGGGTTACCTTGAATTCGCTGGGCACGATGAGCTTAGGAGTGTTAACGCCAACCAGCGCGTCCACGCCGCAGAAGAGCAGGATGGTCAGGATGATGGCAAAGTCACTGATGAGCTTCCTGACCTGGGAGGGAAAACGTACTTTTAACATTTTGTAAGAGTTTTTCCTAAAACAGAGATCCAAAAACAAAGCAAAGTTACGACAATGTCTACAATGTTGCCCTGGTTGATGTATACGCCGACGACGCGACGGCCACACGTCGTAGCGTCCACAGTCGCGGTCGCTCACCGTGGTGGGGAAGAAGCGGCTGGTCTTGAACTTCTTCAGACACATGGAGCAGGCGTAGGTGCCGAAGAACAGGATGAAGGACATCAGGGTGATGTCGGGCACGAAGCCGCACGTCTCGCCCACCGTCACGCCGCCGTACCTCAGACACCCGTCCACGTCCAGGGACGCCCAGGTCACGTTCTCCGGCTATGAGATACGAATAATGAATGCGATTATTTCTTTGTGGCCGTGTTGGTTTATTGTTCCGTTACTGTACTGTACTTGTGAGGCTTATCATAAATCACAAGCATGTCAATAGTCAAAAAAAAACGAGAAAAAAAAGATGCTAACAAGAGGAAAGGATGCAAACAGAGGAAAGGATGCAAACAGAGGAAAGGATGCTACCTACCAACTGAGTATTGTTGACCCAGGAATTGTTGTTGTAAAGTTCTGTTGAATTACCTGTTGAAAATATAAATAATTAATATATCGTTATACATCTAACCTTCACTGCGCACGCTGTTGAACCAACATTTTATAGAAGAATGTTGGCTGTTGGTGGCGGAGGGGGGGGGGGGGGGGGAGGGGGGGCATGCATTACCTGGCGGGGGCGGCGGCGTGCATCGGCAGTCGTACAGCGTGACCAGGTTGGCGTCGAACGCCGTGTTGATGGGGTGGTGGTGCGCCAGGCTCAGCATCTTCTTGAAGGCGTCGTAGATGAAGATGAAGCTGATGAGCGCGGAGAAGCCCTCCTCGGTGAAGCGCGTGAAGTACTGCACCAGGAAGCTGGCGTCGGTGGCCACCAGCACCAGGCAGAAGACCCCCGACCACAGGCCGATCCACAGCCGGAACTCCAGGTAGTCAAAGCCGTAGTCCCTGGAAGAGGAAGTGAGACGTTTTGCGCAAGTTCGGTTTCTATGGTAATTCTATGATAATTCTCGTTGGGCTCGTTGGGCTATGGGCATATGGTTTCGGGATGTTGAGGGTGGCAGTTAGCTCAGGAGGTATAAGAGCGGTTGTCTGGCAACAGGAAGGTTGCTGGTTCGATCCCCGGGCTCCTCCCCCTCCTAGCTAAGTGTCGAGGTGTCCCTGAGCAAGACACCACCTACCCCGAACCTAACTCCTGTGTGTGAATTGGATTCCATTAGTTTTTTGTGTTTTTGCACGACAAATATGAAGCAAAATCCCACACTCTGTGTGCTCTGGGCTTCCGTCACGTTGGACAAAAGTGTTTCAATAATTGGAATATTAATGTAAGAGACATTGATTATATCCAATCCAATAATTCCATAGTATTTAATGTTATAGAATGAGTAGTACCTCGAGGGGGGAGGGGGGGTTCTTAATTATTTATTATTCTCTTGTTAATTAATTTTATGCGACCTGGATTCTGCGAAGCCCAGGATGTCTTGGGGTTGTCCCACAGCGAGTGGCGTGTGTTCTGGCAAACGCTTTACAAACGTCGTAAATGTTTTCAAACCAGAGCTGTGGTGGTGTGTGTGTGTGTGTGTGTGTGTGTGTGTGTGTGTGTGTGTGTGTGTGTGTGTGTGTGTGTGTGTGTGTGTGTGTGTGTGTGTGTGTGTGTGTGTGTGTGTGTGTGTGTGTGTGTGTGTGTCGCAATTAAACGCAATTTGCCTGTGACAGTTCGGACAACCGCTATCGAACACGGGGACCCGACGAGGGCTCAACCGTGCGATGGAAAAATGGGTGGTGGTGGTGGGCGGAGCCTAGCCGTTATTCAGAGAGAAATTAAAAGAGAATTAATTATTCATCATGGAACATAACCGGCTCTCGGCTGGGCGTGTGTGTGGGGTAATGTAAGACGGCTGGCTTTTAAGCAGGACAGAGGATGGCAGGGGGTAATAAAAGAGCAAATTCAAATGAATAACATCAATGAAATCAATGATAACATGATCTCAAAGTGCAATCTGAAGTCATGCAAGCGTACCGTTCTTTTTTGCAGTTGCCGCCGGCAAAACTAATGAACAACATTGACAGATAGAATGAAGTTCATTCATCATTTGTGATCATTTGTGACCTGGGGTGGCAGTAGCTCAGGAGGTATAAGATCGGTTGTCTGGCAACAGGAAGGTCGCTGGTTCGATCCCCGGTCTCCTCCCCCTCCTAGCTAAGTGTGGAGGTGTCCCTGAGCAAGACACCACCTAACCCTACCTGCTCCTGACGTGTTGGTTGTTACCTTGCATGGTTGACATGCAAGGTAACTGTAATTGCCTCACATTCACATTGTAATGTGAATGTTTTGGCGCTGGGTTTACAGCGGAAGCCTATCTGTGGTTGTCGTGGTTGTGGGCACCTGCATCGGCGCGGCTGAGACGGCGCCCGGGCATCACACCTCAGACAGGAAGTCGCAGTGGAGGAGGAAATGAAGTGAAAGACTGGCAGCCATCCAACTGAACCTTGTCTGATTGAGCTGATCACCGCACCGCCCGCGGAGCCAGCGTTACAACGGGAGACTTGTTCTCTCTGACATGATTTCCCACATTACAGGCAAGGGCACCGCAAAATGCAAAGCGTATCATTATGCGTTGTACGAACCACCCACAATGCAACGGGGCAATGAGCAATTGGGGAATTCCAGATTTGTTTTCGGTGAAGCGCTATTCGTTTTTTCTCGGACCAAATTTGGGCTGCAAAACAAACCTGGCTATGGTGTACTTAATGTAATTACTCTACACGGGCACCCACGCCAAGCGTCAAAATGGCCGACGTTCACCACCAATAAATAAATAATAAATAAATGGGTGGATGGCGGATGAAGAGTGAGTCCTCACTTGCTGAAGGTGAAGAGCAGCCGTTCGAAGACCAGCACGGGCCCCGTGCTGCTGAGGATGGTCAGGGGCTGTCCGGCCAGCAGACAGAACACGGTCCCCGTCAACGCCGTCCCCAAGAAGCTCTCCAGGACCCCCTGCAACAACAACAACAACACCAACACCAACACCAACACATTAGCGCCACTAAGTTTACCAGAGTTGAACCCAGCCTCCGAAACAGAAGCACATTCACTGATGACGAGGGCGGGGGGTAACCAAACAGGTAAATCCATGTGTGAACCCGAAGTGATAGGAGCGTGTAGTGTGTGCG
This sequence comes from Coryphaenoides rupestris, assembly GCA_002895965.2. Taxonomy (NCBI): domain Eukaryota; kingdom Metazoa; phylum Chordata; class Actinopteri; order Gadiformes; family Macrouridae; genus Coryphaenoides; species Coryphaenoides rupestris. The sequence continues at coordinate 134,256 of PIJE02000298.1, forward strand.
TTTCGGTTTTATCGTATTTAGATATGCATCTGGTGCAGTGCAAAGCACACACACACGCGTCAGACTAGAACTAGCGAAACTAGTGAATTGTGTCATGGGAAATGAAGGCACCCGGAAAAAACGTAATAAAATAATCGTGATTTGTATTCACATCACACAGATTAACGATTTAGGGACAACGAAAATAGCCCTTGTGCCCGAATGTATACACATTCAGTCGTTTTGCAGACCATCGCCCATCGGCTGTGTGGACCAGGCGTCCAGCTGCGTCAGATCAGTGGCACAACACTTTTTCTGAGTGACACCTGCTCCTCCGCTACGATGCCGCCGCCTCCTCCTCCATGCCGCCCCCCCCCCCTACAGGTGGAGCCGTGAGCCAGGGAGCCGGGAGCATGCATACCAGTAAGCACTCCAGAGAACAGAACAGAAGCGGCTGGGTCAAGCCGAGCTGCAGCCATAACACGCCGTACGGTGGCGCCTGTAATCTGCCTCGCGGTGGGTTATTTAGAGGCCTGGTAATTCCCTCCCCTCCCCTCCTCCTCCTCCTCCTCCTCCTCCTCTTCCTCCAGCTAGGGATCAGGATGATCCATGGTGGAGCCGCGGGACAGAAGGAGCCTAACACGTTCTGCTGGCCGGATGACAAGAATGACCTGAAGAGAATCGGCCCGACAGAGAGCTGCTAATTCATTCATATCGTGATGGAGCGTGAGTCACAGTCTAGAGTCTTTTTGTTCAAAAAGGCGCCGACCGCTCGCCCTTCTGCCCGGAATTAATTTGCCATACGAGTGCCGTTAAAAAAAAATGGTGTCGTACAGGTTCAAATTTAAGCTCAGTTTGTGTGGTTTCATACCTCAGTCAAAGTCAAATAGAAAGTGTTTTATTGTCACATGTTCTTCATAAAACAGGAACATTCTGAACAGTGAAACTCTTGTGACATGGCAGTAGCCAAAACAGATCTAATCTAATGGAGCATTGTGCAAAATAATCTATGTGATGTGATTTGATGTTAATTTCATTTATTTTTTATTTAATTCTTGGCCACGTCTCCCTTGTAAAAAGAGATCTTTGACGTCAACGGGAGATATCCAGTAAAATACAGGCTAAATACAAATAACATAAAACTCATTGTGGGAGGAGAGGGTTTAAAAGTATAAAAATCCATGATGGCCATGATGTTTCACAAAAGGCCACGACGTTTCACCAACTATTTGTAAAGACGCCGAGCACAGAGCATTCTAGAAGCCTCTAGAGGCCTCTAGATGCACAGGGACCACGGGTGGCCTGCAGCACCGCTCACACTGTCCCGTGACGGGCTGGTAGCCGGGAATCCCGCGTCCCATGACGTAGACTGAGCCGAGAGGAACCCATTCCAGACACGGACTACACATCCAGAGACGAGAGGCGCTGGAGTCCGCATACGGACCTTTGGGCGGGTGCGTCGAGACATCAGGGCCAAAAGTAGAAATGACGTATTCAACGTATCTGATGTTAATACGTATCTGATGACGTATTAATATTGTTGTGTATTTTTAGTAAGCTCTCCCTGTAACATCAACTATCCACATCCACAAATCCCACACAAACAGAAAATATTGATTCCAACGATGAATGAATTACGAAGATTGTTAAACAATCATAGCCAAAGGATGATCATTGTGACTTTATAAACGAATGCATCTTGTGTGTGATGGCGATATCAATATCCGATTTATATTTATATCACTGAGTGAAACTATAGGGCCATGACTATACGAACTGTTAAGATTGACTTAAAATAGTCCTTGTGTGTAGTTTACACATTCAGTCGTTGTGAGGATCGCTGCCCTGCGGCATTGCAATTCAAACAAAAAGATGTTCTCTGAATCAACAGATGACTCATTCATGAACTACTGTACAAACCAATTTTGAAAAGAGTCAAACCAAACAGACAGTCATTGTGGTGGATTGGATATTAGTTGGTTTGTCTCGTGTCAAAACGTGGGTCATTACTGTGAAACTGGTTTGCATTTGCAGATGACAGAAGCCCTTTGTGTGATGTTATGATTGGCAATCATATTGAGGGCCAGTGACATATTAGACATCTAGTTCAGGAAGGACTTGACTCAACAATTGAAATTGTTCCATCTTTTTTCCATTGCTGACTCTCGTGTTGGCATTTATAGGCCTCACTCCAAGTATCCAGGTCACGGGGAATACCTTGAACAATTCTGCATCTAAAAGAGTCATACTTGAACTTCCACGTATGTTTTTGCTCAAACTGGTCCGACTGCCACTCCAGGCTTCAAAACAAACCTCCAGGAGGTCAAGAAATTCCCGGTTTCAAGTGATTCATAATGAGGAGTCATCATGACTATGTCAAAACTCGCTTTTCACGTGAATGTGATCAATAGCGGCCCTAAGGGCAGGCTTTGCATTCCCGGGACACTCCCAATTGGATCCACCCCAACCTGTGCGGAAGAAATTGGTACATTGCCGTCTAGTGTTGTGCGATCAAATGTGTCTTAAAAGGGTCCTTTATGCAAGAACCATGAATTCCTGTAGGATGCAGGCAGAAATCGCTTTAAATTGCCAGCATATGATCAGGTTATGGTTGAGCCAAGACTTAAACTCTCTGCAACGTACAACAGCCGGTGGGTTTGTTTCCATTTTATTTTAATGGGGTGGTTTTTGCCGGGAGGCAGCTCCACCCCCTCCAGGTAGCACCGCCCTTTCCCATTAGCTCCACCCCCTCCAGGTAGCACCGCCCTCCTCCATACACAGCGGTCGTAGGTAGCGCCACCCCCTCCGAGTAAGCCCCACCCTTTCCCATTAGCTCCACCCCCTCCATGTACAGTAGCTCCACCACCTCCTCCTCCTCCATACACAACAGCAGAAGGAAGCTCCACCCCCCTCCTCCACACACACACACACACACACACACACAACAGTAGTTGGCAGTTTGCAATGCAAGGCTAAATAAAGAACCGGTTGTTTGTACACCGTTTTCTTTACTCAAGAAAACTAAGAACACTAAGTCTATAAAGACTAATGTAGTCAAGGGCTGAGAAGTGGGAGCGGAGAAGACTAGCACATGGCTAAGTGCAGGCTAGTCCAGCATTATAAGTCTACGAGCCAAAGGCAATACGGCCTTCAACAGCCTCTTCAGAACACCTAATCTTTTATAGCGAGACAGCAAGTCAAATGTATTCAACCTTGGAACACAAACACACATATCTAGCCCTCGCACGTCCCCAATCACACCAAGTTATAGTGAACGGCAACTTGCTGAACGCTACAATACGTCTTAGCGATGACAACGAGAGACGGTCTCACCTGCATGTTTTCCGTCGCGTCGCCCAGCAACCCGCCGAACGTGATGGCGTTGGTGACCGTGCCCAGGTAGATGAACAAAATGGTGGACAGAGACTGGATGTGCAGGGCGTCGTAGAAGTCGCTGGCAAAGAAGGGCAGCTTTCGCTTGATGTCCAGAATGAGACCGCCGCAAAACCTTCAAAACAGAGAGACAACCACAGCATGCAACTTAGCATACAACAACCATGGAACCTGGCATAGAACGACCATGTACCCGAGCATAGAACGACCATGTAACCTGGCATAGAACGACCATGGAACCTAGCATAGAACAACCATGGAACCTAGCATAGAACAACCATGGAACCTAGCATAGAACGACCATGGAGCCTAGCATCCACAACCATGCAACCAGCATCCACAACCATGCAACCTAGCATCCACAACCATGCAACCTAGCATAGCACAACCTAGCATAGAACAACCATGCAACCTAGCATCCACAACCATGCAACCTAGCATCCACAACCATGCAACCTAGCATCCACAACCATGCAACCTAGCATCCACAACCATGCAACCTAGCATACAACAACCATGCAACCTAGCATAGCACAACCTAGCATAGAACAACCATGCAACCTAGCATCCCACATACCATGCAACCTAGCATCCACAACCATGCACCGAGCATCCAACGACCATGCAACCCTAGCATCCACAAACCATGGCAACCTACATACACAACCATGCAACCCAGCATGGCAACCACCACCCTTATGCAACTAGCATAGCACAACCTAGCAAGAACAACCTAGATTCCCACAACCATTGCAACCCAGCATCCAAAACCATGCAACCTAGCATCCACAACAATGCACCTAGCGCACATACAGCAATGCATTAGAGCTGTAGGCATGGATGGGTTGGCCAACTCGTCTGGTGGTCACTGCAGACTCCTCGCCGGACCTCGCTGACCCCCGCACGCCGCCGCCCCTCCCGTCGTTATGCGCGTCGCCCCAGTTCATCTCGGCGCCTCCGGCGGGTACCACTGTGGCTTCCTTTGGAACACGGGAAACAGGGAAAAGTTCACCTCTTTCTCATTTAGCATTGAGGGATTCACTACAGTTTGATGTACAGAAGATCATATTCTTTCACGATTTCACAACTGGACATGGTTTTTCGTAATCTCTTTCACAAACTAAGGAGATTTTGACTTTTATTTTTAGTGTAGGCCTATATGTATTTATATAATTTTTATTATATTGAATATAGAATTGTGGTCATTGTGATGTGATATGATATGATGGCATATGTGCCATGAATTAATACAACGTGAACATACTACCTGTTATCATAATAAGACTAATTGTCAACAGGACCAATAATGGTTAGGCGGGACATTAATTCTCCTTCAGGATAGGCACATGGAAAATTGTGTGTATCCATTTCGCTATCTCGCTGCATGTGAGCGTTAATTCAAAGGTTTTTACCGGTTTGAATGTTTGAATTGTCATGATGACGTCATTGGTTGAACTTTGGGAACAAAGTGTAATCACCAAAAACAACATTCTGCTGTATAGAAGTTCATGTGTTTCATTGGGATAATAACACGAGGACTAATAAAATACTAATATGATGGCGATTGCAAAGACAGCCTCATGGAACTTGAGGTGAGGGGTCAGGGGTGTGAGGGTTGAAAGGTCAACCGCTACCTCTTGTCCGCGGAGGGGAGCGACTTGGGCGGCTCTATCCGTGATATCGGGGTCCCACTCGCCAGGGGGCAGAACGATGACCTCGTCCAGGAACTCCTCGATGCCAGCCAGCAGGTCCTGCCTGTCCTTGGCCTTGTAGGCGATGTCGTGGAACACCTGCTCCCGTAACACCCGGGAAAAACAACAAGAACAATAACAAGATATTATATTTCACCTCAACACCTTCCTTCTTCCTCTTACAAAATAACAGAGGTAAGCGACACATACCAAAACAAAAACACAATATTGTGCCAACCTTTCGGGTTGACCTCTTTAAAAATAGCGCAAACTCTGTGGCCACATTCCCAGGAAAAACATATGTTTTCATTACACTTTAACTAGAGGAATTCCTGGAAAAACCCCACAATGCTTTCATCCTGCGTCAGTGGGTGTAGTAGAGAGGAAGAGAAAGAGAGACGGTAGTTGTAGCTAGGGGCCCCGTGGGAACCTTTGGAGGCCGGGTAACAGCCGGGGGGGGGGGGGGGTAACATTAAGTCAACATTCCTCGATACCACTGGACGGGAGAGAAAAGGTGAAGGTCGCACGTTGACGCCGCAATGACGGAGCAGGGACTGCGCACACGACGGTGGACAGCACAGAGACAGTGAAAACACAACCCATGTTAGGTAATAGGAAATAACAACTGTGTCTTTTTGGCAGTGGCTAAACACGAGTCAGCAACTTTAGATCTTAATTACAAACGTCAAATCCTCATTGGGCGCTGCACGGCGTCGCCACAGGATTGGTCCGCAAATATTACAGAAGGATTTTCATTGTCGTCGGCGGCGGCTTCTCCGTTTCACCACCACCTGGTCGAGGCAGATGGCCATTTGAATGCATGAATTATAAAAGATTTATGACAGACACGGTCTCTCATATAAAAGACTTGTCACTGGTCTCATCGCCTCAACAGGAATTGTTAGGAACACTTGTAACAGTCTTTTCCCGTCTTTTCCAGTCTTTTTTTTTTTACGTTGTCCACTTCATGAATGTGACAGTTGTCAGCTACCTCATGAATTGACAAAAAGCCTCAGTCCGACTATAAAAAATATAACCAACTTAAACAAGATTGCCCCACACCTTCGCAAGTCGATAACCCCAGCAGCAACTCAACTCTGCCTGTTTACTAAGGTCAAGTACAGAAATCTATTCGAAAATCAAAAAGAACCTCAATTTCTATTCTTGCACCAAAATATATACAGTGTAATCGCTTATAGTGATCACGGATATAGTGATCAACCGCTTATATGGATCAAAAAGCCTGGGACAGAATCGTTCCTATACAAACACTGTTTAAATAATTCGCTTATAGCGATCAAGCAGTCCGCTTATAGTGATCATTTTGGGTCCTTTTATACATAACATGTGGGAGAAATTAATACATTACGGTAATTTATAGCGGCTCGCGCGTGCACGTCTTCAACGGCGGCTCGCGCGTGCACGTCTACAACGGCTGGTGAGCGCCGGTGCTGCATGTCTCTGAAGAAAGTTATGTTTTAGTTAAAGTTAGTTTTTCAAGCTCTGTTACGAGTTTTGACTGTTACGGGTTTATGCAGTGAAACCGCCAAGCTGCGGCTACAGTAACTGTCGGCTTATTCGGCACAATATACAGCTTTAAATTATAGCCTAATTATATGTGGAACTACTGTTCCACATATAACAGTAGTTCCACACTGTACTGTTATACATTACAGTTTTTTCATACACAGTAGCCTTCTGTAGTGTATTTGATTTATAGCTACACAGTGCAATGCTGGCATTTAATTCGCTCTTTGAATCGCGTTTCAAACAGCTGTACTGTAACGTTAATGTACGTACTGTACAGTATTTTTCTGTTAACTTGCTGTAATAAAATCCAGTAAATAGCAAAGCTGTCCGTTTCATTACTTTATACATGTATTCATGTATTATATATACAAATGTCAATTGGATGGTAATCTGCATAAACATTTGAAAATTTCGGTTATAGTAATCAACCGCTTATAGTGATCAATTTGACCCGGACAAACGTGATCACTATAAGCGGATTACACTGTAAATTCAAGCACTTTCAATGACCCATGCCGTAGGTCTATTTTCAAAAACATTCAAGGTCTGTTTTTTCACAAATTCACAAACTTTCAAAGGATTTTAAGGAATTTCAAGCACTGCTCGTGCTAATAAGTGTTTGAGAATCGGCGGCGTACCTCATCGGACCATCAGGGTGGCGATCGCCCTCCCGATCTCATGATACGACTTTGCTTTTCCCTTGGCCCAGGAGGATGAACAGGAACCTAAAACCATCCCCGACACACACACACACACACACACACACACACACACACACACACACACACACACACACACACCACACACACACCACACACACACACACCACACACACACACACCACACACACACCACACACACACACACCCACACACCACACACCGGGTACAACATATGTAGGGCACCAAACTCCAACCAACCCGCTGGATGTTCCTCCGCTTCCCCTGCCGTTCTTACCTCGTGGGCCACGGACCTCGGTCAGGGCCCCGAGCATGACCGCCTGCTGCAGGCGGATGAAGGCCACGAAGGGGGTCTCCAGGAAGTCCACCTCGCCCACCAGCACATTGGAGGCCTCGGCGTCGCGGGGCAGCTTCTTCATGAACTTGTTCTTCAGCTGGAGACCAGGACATAGGAAGGGAGTTCATATACTGAATGAGGTTCTTCAGCTCGAGACCAGGACATAGGAATGGGGTTTCATTGACTTCCTGGATGAGGTGACCCTCCCTCATACAGACGAGATGCAGTCTCACAAATCAGACTTGGGACGGGATTTCAGACACTGCATATTAGGACTACTGGATCCCAGATTTTCTTTTAAATGTACGGATATATCGTGGAAGAACAGAACTAGGAAGAAATGCAGGAGACGAGCTTGCTTGGTACGGTACCTGGTCCTTTTCTGCCTTGTCGGAGAAGTCGCTGAGGCTGTTGGAGGTGAGGTTTCGGGGGGTGGCGCTCGGACTGCCTGCAGCGGTTAAGGGGAAACGGAGCAGACCAATCACAACGGACTCATGTCTGGAAGCCACCAATCAGAAGGCAAGACCTCCCAGGGCTGACTTGACTTGCGCCTGTGGAGGCCATTTTATATTAGACTGTAATGGTGATGAAGAGCTTCCATCGTTTACAAGACAAGACCCACAAAATGGACCCCGAAAGATTGAGGGAAAGGAAAAAAGAGCGGGAAGGAGAAACTGTGAAAACGGAAAGCTTTTTTTCTGTAATATTTCGTTTTGAAGGGTCGCCATTAAAAATTTACCAGTAGGCCTACCGTACAAAGGTCCCCAATTAATTTAGTCAACTTTTAGTTGTTTTAATGTTCTATAGCATTCATTTCTGCTCACTGTAGATCTAAAATATCCCATTCTGTTATGCTCTTGCAACTGTGGTTATCGTGGCTTTAATAAAAGTAGTAATTTAGTTTAGTTTTTTTTTACATTTAGGGCATTTGGCAGACACTTTACTCCAAAGCGACTTACGATAAGTACAATTGTTGAAAGAGAGACAGCAATGTAACGGGTTCAACGGGTTCAACGGCTACCGGTGGCTAGCATTTGTGGCTGAGCAGCTCCATCCACAGACATCCACCGACTTACAGGGGTGTCCCATGCTAGAGCGCCTGAAGCCCTCCTCGCACGGGTCCTCCAGGTCCTGGGAGCCGGCGGAGCGCCCAGGGGACTCCACAGGGCTGCGTGCTTCCACACAGAACCGGACCAAAGCGGACAAACCGGGGGCGGATGGCCAGGGGCCCCGACAGCCAGGGGCCAAGCAAGAGAGGAAATGAGTGCAGAAAAGAAGAAGAACGGAGAATAGAGAAGAGATGAAGGAAAGGAGTCAGCATCAATGTTAAAAAAGGGGAAAAGGGCGGCAGACGTGAGGAAATTGTAAAACTGTTAATGAAAAACTGAAGGGTCCAAACTACCACACCATGAGGTACTGCTGCTAAACATAAAACCGTTGTTACGAAACCAAGCCGACTACTTAAGGGTGCAACCCTTGAGGAAAAATGAATATGGTGTTTGTCAAAACAAATTAACACTTTATGAGAGTTTGAAAACAATATTCTGACAAACATCATACACATTTGTTTATCTCTTCACTTCTCGATGACTTATTATCGCACGTTTAACGACTGTATATTCAACGGGTGTTGTTTTGTGACCCAACATTTCAGTCAACAAAGTTAAAGTAGGTCAAGGTCAGAGAGATAGATACGTCCTGCGCTCCAATTACCGTTTTCCTGGTTGGAAAACAGCCGACTGGCGCTGGAGACCGTCTTGCCGATGTCGGCGAGGGAGCGCAGGTTGGACTTCTTGGTCTGGTGTCGGTGCTTCCGCAGCAGCGTGTACATGACCTTCTCCTTCAAGTCCGGCTTCAGCTGCCCACCGTCTGTGACGATTTCTGTCAGACAAACGGACAACAGAAGATCTTAGTCTCCTGTCCAGGGACTACAGATGCAAGTTAGCTTTTCTCTAGCTCTGGTACAGCCAATACGCAGTACACTGTCCCTGTCAAATAAACAAATAAATGAAAATAAATAAATAAAAACGGAGAAAATGGAAGACATTTTTCCCCAAAAAATGTATTTCATTAATAATTTAAATCGACAATGTATTTTTTGGATACTTTTATTCAAAGCAGGTTTTTGAGATGCATGTCAGAATCATGTAGTTTGACTTACAGCTAGACTGCTGACCTTGGGGGGGAATCGAACCTTAAGACTACAATGTGCATGTCGTCAATGTGAACTCAATAAGTCAATTGAATTGGGTTAAAATGAAAAACAACAAGATTTGAAAATAAAATACGCATTTTGGGGACAAACTACGATTGGGCAATGTTGATATTGCGACCGTATTGTCAGTATGACTATTGGTGCTTTCACAATGAATGTGGATATAATGACTGTGTGGGTAAACGCTAATCTAGTCTCATGTCTCACATACAATAAAATGGTAAATGGATTGCATTTATATCGCTTTTATCCAAAGTGCTTTCCAGTATTGCCTCACATTCACCCATTCATACACCGACGGCGGTGTCAACCATGCAAGGTAACAACCAACACGTCAGGAGCAGTTAGGGTTAGGTGGTGTCTTGCTCAGGGATGACACTTGGCTAGACGGAGCCCCGGGGATCGAACCAGCAACCCTTCCTGTTGTCTCTTACCTCCTGAGCTACTGCCGCCCCCTATCACCATGTATGGATAGAGTACCAGGAGGGACTCACCCACGATCTGCGGCAGGGTGGAGGCCTCCAGGTCCAGCAGGATGGTGCCCTTCTCGATGCAGGTCTTCAGCTCCATCAGGCTGTGCAGGGACAGTGTGGCCACGTGGGGCTTGCTCCAGCGTTCTCCACCCTCCTCCACCTTCTCCTCGAACTTGATCCACCTGGACGATGTATTGTGATTCAAGCACATATCACAATAACGTTTAAACATAAGCAAGTCGCAAATTAATACAAGCAGATTGAGCTCGAGGGTGGGAGTCTAATTTTACGAATGCCAATTGACAAAAAACTATTATTTACAGATCTTAGCTGATTATATAATATACCATACGTCAGCAAAGATTTAAAAAAATATTTGAAAAATAGATCGATGGATTGTTACACCCCTGTAGTAAATATAAAACCCTCCGCGTGGAAGAGACACCAGAGAGACATGGCGGCAATCTTTTTTATGTCAAGATCACAGATATACACTTCCCGGAAACTTTCCTGAACCCCAACTACCTCTGTGCGAGTTAACCACAGCAAACACAAGATGGCTGCTCCATCTTTAAGTCCTCCATGTGCCTCCAAGCTCTCCGAAGATTTCCTTGTTTTTCTTTACTCAACTAAAATCGGGCCGTGTTGTGAAATCTGTCAGCGCTCAAAAAAGGAAGATAATAAAAATGGCATTTTGGACAGAGACTATAGAGTAAGTCGTAGGAGTCGTAGGAACTCTCAGACCACGTGTGAAGATAAGCTAATCTCTCGGACCACATTAAGCTTGCAACCCTCCAACATGTCATGTTTGCCCTGCGGCCATAAATTATGTTCAAACCCCCCTTTTCTCTATAGAAACAGACCGACCTCCAGAGAAAGAAAGAAAGAAAGAAAGAAAGAAAGAAAGAAAGAAAGAAATGCCTTGGGAACGACTTGGGAACTGTGTGGACAAAAGTTCAAACTCATTTTCCTATCATCGCTTTGAACACGAAAAGCCCCGCGCGGCTTCCAGACAAAGCGTTGAAACACGCAGCGTTTCGAGATAAGACGACGGCGGCGGCGGCGGTAAAAGAAGGCAAGATGAGGCGAGGGGCAGGGTGGCCGTTGGAAATGTCACCACGACAAAAGGCCCATTCTCCTGGGCCCGGGGACGGTGGGGATGGGGTTTCCTCCGGGTGGCTAGAGTATCCTCTGTCTCTGTGCCGCCAGCCCCCCCCACCTCCCACCTGAGGAGGAGGAGGCTGCAGGTTCTCGTTTACCGATGAGACAGAAAAGGTAAGAGGCTTCGCTCTCCTTCCGTCCAAAAGCGAGTCACACGAGGACCACAGACGACCATCAGGTCAAAATAAACACGACGCATGCATGTCGAATATTTAAAATAAAAAACACAAAATATTTCCTTTTTTGAAATACCCCTCAGAACTCCAGAATTCCAGCGCAGGTGCATGAATCAGTCCATTACCAACCAACTATGTATTCCAGTGCAGACAGATGCATTAATTCCACGACATCCATCCATATCATCCATATCATTAATAACAAGAAGAGCTGATGTCAGCATTTACACCCGAGCGGTCATAAGATAGGATAAGATCAAACTTTATTAATCCCAAAGGAAATTCTTGTGCCAGAGGTTGCATATAGAATATCAATAGAATAATAACAAGAAATAATAAAGAGAAATAAACAATGGAATAAAAAATAAAATAACTAATTTACTAATTTACAGTGAATCTAAGCCTAAGAAAAATATATAATGTAATGTCACGGCATCTGTTCCTTATTGCTTTGTGCGTCACAGTAGGCCCAGTCAGCTCAGCCAGCCAGCCAGCCAGCCAGCCAGTGTGTGTGTGTGTGTGTTCACCTGGCGGTCTCTTTCCACTCCATCTCGTGCCCGTCCACGGCCAGCAGCTCGTCCAGCTCGGTGAAGAGCTGGGGCGGAGGGGGACCGTCATCCTCCTCGCCCAGGATGAACCGGATCCTCTCGGCCGGAGACACTGGGGAGGTGGAGGGAGGCGGAGAGAGATGGAGGGAGGCGGAGGGAGGCGGAGGAAGATGGAGGAAGATGGAGGGAACGAGAACAAGACGGGAAGATATCGTCGAGTCAAAAGTTCGGAACCATTGACATACTCAATATTCAATCAATACTTCTGGAGTCAACATAACATTACATTTTATATTTTTTATTATTATTATGTATATTGTGTTCGGGTATTACCTTATTATGTATATTGCGCCGCTATCTTGCCATTTTATCTTTTTTGCCGACTTATTTTGCATACTGTCGCCTGCCATGTCACTAGAATATATTCATCTGTTCATAATGGTCCTGTGTTATGAGACAATAAAACACTTTGGCAATCGCGAGCAGAACGCTTCTGTGGGAACTTCTGTTCATGTCGCTTCCCGAGCGCCACACGCGGTGGTCTGAGGTGAAAACGTGGGTCGCGATTTTTTGCTGAAAGCGTGCAGAACACAACACACCGTCATTAAGAAATATACACACTTTCTTCTCCTAAAAAAAGGCAGCGTAGCCAGATTTTAATATACGCAGGAACACCGGAGATCCCCCCGCTAGCTCGGCGGCTGACAAGCAACTCTTTGTAAGCGACGTGCATTGAGAACTGCGGCCGGCTAGCATCCAGGCTCACCTGTTGGGACTCGCCTGTGGTCGTTATTTTATGGCTTTGTACAGAATCTGTAATTTACTGAAGGTGTATAATGACTTGGAATCCTTTCAGAAAAGAATTAAAAGCCACAGACTTAACTTAAAAAGATAAAATGACTTGGGACATTGTCAAAAGCCAGAGCATTGTTGATGCAGCATACACACTCATCACGACTTAACGAATCCAACCGCAATAGTATAATATACCAAAGTGCTTTACAGTTGCCTCACATTCACCCATTCATACACCGACGGCGGTGTCAACCATGCAAGGTAACAACCAACACGTCAGGAGCAGTTAGGGTTAGGTGGTGTCTTGCTCAGGGACACCTCCACACTTAGCTAGGAGGGGGAGGAGCCCGGGGATCGAACCAGCAACCTTCCTCTTGCCAGACAACCGCTCTCATACCTCCTGAGCTACTGCCGCCCCACCCTACACACTTGCAGGAGGAACTAAGTGTGACATACATAGCCCCCCCCACCCTCCCCATGAGAGAGAGTTGTCCAAAAAGAGAGGACAACCCCTCTGGGTTTGGACAACTGATCTCCTCTTCAAAAGGCAAAGAGGATTGCGGGACCCCAAAAGGTGATCTCTTGAGAGTGCCTGAGTGACCCGTTAAGCCTCAGCTCCCGGGGTCTATTTATACGGCCGTTCGCTGCATTATTTCAGCCGGGACCGACGGGCTAAAGCCCCCAAACAGTGGCGGGCAACTTTTAATCCCGACATAGCACCACTCCAAGCCCCAATTAGAGCAGCCGCATTTAGCCTGGCTGTTCTGTCGCAACGGTACGCAAAAAGACAACCCTTCGACCCGTTTACTGCCGTCGTTTGATATTATGATAAAAGACAATAAAACACACAATAAAAAAATGTAAAACCCCTCCAGAATTCTTCTTTGATTTCACCTTCTTTTTAGTTTTAAGCAATAGTTCATACACCGGCGAGATACGCCTCAGAACTTTCGTATTCAGAATTGCACTTCGCCAGCGTGGACGTCAAAGCTAACTTTCTAACGGCCACGAGACTCGCCGCACTTTGCCACCGCGCACGCCGGCGCTCAAAGTTCAAACATTTCAACTTTGTCCTCGTTTGCCGCCGACCTTTGAAAGCGCGACAACCAATGAGACAAGAGCTGAGCGTGACACAGCCAGAAGCGACCCGGGAGCAGGGAGCGGAGTGACGGAAGAAAAACTTTTCCCTCCGGCGTCTCAGAGTTCCCCCCCCCCTGAACTCTACAGCACCACACGAAAAACATACGATCTCGGCGGGAAAAGTAAAAAGTTTGTCTGAATAGCGTCACTTGCCGCTTTTTGACGACCTTGTATACCTGCGCTGCGCTCTGCCTCGGCCGTCCTCCGTCGCGGTGAGCGCGGAGCTAATTTCTTATCGTGGGCAAGTGGCTTCAGGATCGGCCGTTGCTCAACTGTGGACGGGCTGCTTGGAGACACCGAGGGAACTACGGTTGTATTGTGAGCCGTAGCGCGTGCGCTCTAATGTTTGCCGTCTTCCTCAGCCGTACCAGACGTACTGCTGTGACAATTCACCTTCGATAACGTGTCAACCACGCAAGGTAACAACCGACACGTCAGGAGCGGTTAGGGTTAGGCGGCGTCCAGTACTGCTGCATCTGACAAAAAAAAACTCCAAAAGATTTATATTTCTCAAGGACTGAACTAAAATTAAAGAAACTTCAAAGTAAATGCAATCATGATCGCATTGCCTTGTTAGCAATTGTAATCATGTCACAATTTTGCACTTTTGTGGGTGCGTGTGTGTGTGTGCGCACAAATGTGTGTGTGCGTGTGTGTGTGTGCGCACAAATGTGTGTGTGTGTGCAGAGCCACGCCATGACGAGGCATCTCCAGGCGAGCCAACAAGAGCGGGGTTACTTCCGAGCGGGGCGGGGCGAGGGTGACGGCAGAAGGATTTGCCCTGCGTGAGAGAGAGAGGCGTGTCTGGGGGAGGGATTAGCAGAGGGGGAGGAGGCCTCACGCATTAATTGTGTCTATATCGGTTACAGTGTCCTCTGCCAACGCAAACAGACAGACTTGCAAATACTGTCGAAACAAGCACTAAGACTTTCTGGGAAGTGCCAACCTTCGAACACTTCTGTGTCTTACATTTCATTTTATCTGTTGCATGACAAGAACTATCCATCCATCCATCCATCCATCCATTTTCGTCCGCTTATCCGGGGTCGGGTCGCGGTGGCAGCCGGCCAAGCAGAGCCCCCCAGGCTTCCTTCTCCCCAGCCACACTCGGCGATGACGGGGATCCGCACGCCCAGGACCCCCGCTTTTGCCTACCGCCCGGTATACAACGCACCCGACCCCAATGACTCTCCCTGCAGGTGGTGAGCCCACAGGGAGGTGACTCCACGTTGTCTTTTCGGGCTTGGCCCGGCCGGGCCCCGTGGATCCAGGCCCGGCCACCGGACGCTCGCCGACGAGCTCCCCTCCCAGGTCTGGCTCCAGAAGGGTGCCCCGGTCAAGAACTATCTATTGCAATTGTTTTCATTCACCAGCTCACCTCAGCGCTCGCAAATAAACATGGCCTCTTGACGGTCGTAGCGTTTTCCTTTTCCTGTGATATGAAGCATAATCATTTCCGTAGCTAGCAGTTAGCTCACTGCTACACGCCACATAAAAGTGGCAGGGCTGGTCCAATACAAG
Organism: Coryphaenoides rupestris; assembly: GCA_002895965.2. Classification (NCBI taxonomy): domain Eukaryota; kingdom Metazoa; phylum Chordata; class Actinopteri; order Gadiformes; family Macrouridae; genus Coryphaenoides; species Coryphaenoides rupestris. Next base: position 149,895 of record PIJE02000298.1, read on the forward strand.
AACACAGGCATTTGATGTCGACTAATCCGGTTTATTGTAGAAGTTTGTAGAATGAATGACAGACAAAGAGAGCAGATGGTACCTGCTGGCGCTCTGCCTGTGTGTGTGTGTGTGTGTGTGTGTGTTTAACCTGTGTACACGTATTACTCAACAGGTGTGCAGCCTCACCCACCTCCAGAATCTAATCAGTCCGACTGGGGCCAGGTGAGTCTGATAACTAGATCAGTCTACCAGCCTACCCAGTGGATTGTACCGACAGGGAAACTGATCTAGTCAGCATACATCTAGGTGGACATTCCCACTTGTGATGTCACTAGACAGTTCACATGCAATTGGTAAAATGGCTTGCAATGGCTAATCACACAAGGGTTCCTATTATGCCACCAGGTGGCTTGAGCTGGACAGATCAGCAATCATCAGTTGCTACAGTCCACTGGGTAGCAGGCTGGTAAGCTGATCTATCCAGCATACATCTGGGGGGACACTCCCACTTGTTGATGTCATAAGCCGGAGATTCCGAAACGGCTTGCTGGGCTAATCACACTCACCTCACACCTGTGTGGTATGAATGAATCGGCCACAATAAAACTGCGCCACCCGCATCCTCATCCTCCCCGGCACTCCAGGGACCAGGGAGGGACTAACCACAGCCTGACCATTGGATTTACCATCACTGCTTCTAATCGCCACCATCGGGGTGGGGGGAGGGGGAGGGGGAATGGGAGGAGGGGTTCCTGTGCCCTCGCCTGTTCCCAGCAGTCCTTTGGCTCAGGGGTTCACACCCTTTCACTCTTTTCCTTCCTGGGTCTCCTGCTCCACCCTGCAGTGAGCCACCCGCCCCCCCCCCCACCAACTCCATACTCAAAACACAGAGGAATGTTCTGTCTAAACTCCTGGTGCTCTGGCGAAGCTAGCTTAGCTTAGCCGGTGCATTTTGAAGCACCTTCTCTGAATGAACTCCTGGTGCTCGGGTTAAGCTCGTTCAGCTGGCGCATCTTGGTTGGTCGAGATAGTCCACAATCCTGGGCAGCCGCTCCACTGCTCTGACAAGAAGAACAACTATAGCGAGCGACAGCCCAGAGTTCGACCTGTTAACCGCTGACAGTTTAGTCAATGACGAGGCACCGCTAATTGAGCAGGCCGTTGACTGACGAATGATTGACGGTGGGTATTATAACCGTGGTAACCATTGCAGCGGGCGTTTGGAGACACAGTGCCTCACCTCTGTCGCTCTGGCTAAGCCAAGCGTAGCTAAGGTAAGCTAGGCCCGCTTCCAAAACAATGCTTTTCTTTTTACTCATAAGTTTGTCTGGTTGTGTTGACGTTGGACGGACGCCGACAGGTAAAACGATGTGTGTGTGTGTGTGTGTGTGTGTGTGTGTGTGTGTGTGTGTGTGTGTTGCTTTGGATAAAAGCGTCTGCCAAATGCCCTAAATGAATGTGCGTGTGTGTAATTGATTGCATTTATATCTCGCTTTTATCCAAGTACAAAACATTTAGAACTGGTATGTGTTTAAAGAACGCAACAGATTGCATCCAATATCTCCAACTGTGTTTTGACGTCATAATAATAATAATAATAATAATACACACTCACCGTGAGGCTTGAGGATGCTGGCCGTGGCCTCGTCCGCCGTCTCACCGTCAGACTTGTCGCGGTCGTCGGCACCGCGCTCGCCGTTCCGATCCCGGCGCTCCCGGTGGCCCGACTTGCGGCGGTGCCGGCGACGACGATGGAAGCTCTTGGGCACGTGCACGCCCACGTACACGGTGTGGTGGCCTGTCGGTGGGTGGGTGGGGGTGGCGTGGACACACACACACACACACACACACACACACACACACACACACACACACACACACACACACACACACACACACACACACACACACACACACACACACACACACACACACAGAGAGAGAGATTAGGAAGCGTCAGGAAGTGGCAGGACATGGCGGGAATCCATGGGGGCAGAGCAACCATTTGAGGGATTGTATGGAGCGATGCCTTGGGTTGCTAGGCAGCAATTAGATGTTTTTATTTTGTAATTCATTTTATTTGTCAGGGACAGGTACAGAGAGACAGTTGCAGAAGCAGTGACTACTAGGGAGTACTGTACACGTGTATATAGCTGAAGCTAATTTTCAACACCAGTACCTTAATCACTGTGCATCTTATGAATTGATTTCTCTATGAAAGCACAACCTGCAACAAAACACCCATAAATAAGATGCAAAAGGCTTTGATTAAATAAAATGTTTTGGGTTTGGATACCAGACACCACTAGATGAGGTGTAGACACACACACAAAAAAAACAAAAAAAACACCACAATGCACGAGTGTTGTTGTTGGCTTGCATAACTCACATTACAACATCACATTTTAGACCATTGTTATGTATATCGTGTTCGTGTATTATGTTACGTGCATTGTGTCGAGATATATATTATGTGTTATGATGAGACAATGTGACAAAAAAAACACTGACTTTGACTTCACGCGTGCGGATGCAAAACAAGGACTGAAAACACTGCGCATCGGTGGCAGGGTTCTACATGGGCGACGAGGCGCGCGCGCACACACACATAATGGCCTCCCGTCCCGCGCGGCCGTGCGTACAGGAAGCGCGCGGTAATCGCATCCAGGAAGCAATTATTGGGGTGATAGACCTCGGTTAGATAGGAGGACGAGCACACGAGTGGTAGATAACACAGGGAGGGAGATAACGAGAGAGAGAGAGAGAAAGAGAGAGAGAGAGAGAACACAAAGAGAGAGACACACACACAGAGAGAGAGAGACACACACAGAAAGAGAGAGACAGACACACAGACAGAGAGAGAGACAGACACACAGACAGAGAGAGAGACAGACACACAGACAGAGAGAGAGAGAGACACACAGACAGAGAGACAGACAGACAGACAGACAGAGTGAGAGTGAGAGTGAGAGCGAGAGAGAGACTAAATCCTCACCTTCCACCTCCTCTTCATCACAGACATGTTTGATGAAGGATGCTCCTCTGTCCAGGACTGCTTCGTCCTCCACCCTGAATGAAAAGGAGGAGCAAGACGAGATTAATAATATAATATAATATAATATAATATAATGCTCGAAACCTGCTCTATTCTTATCGTTATTTACCACAGCGACACATTGCTGTCTCCTTCAACAAATGTACTCTTTGGATAAAAGCGACTTCCAAATGCCCTACATTTATCTGTAAATTAATATAAATAATATAATGGTGATGTTGACTAAAACCCCTTTGTTTTTCTCTTCCAAGAAAACACTTTTTCACTTCAGTCCTGAGGAGGAAATGCATTAACACACACACACACACACACACACCACACACACACACAACACACCACCACACCACACACACACACACACACACACACACACACACACACACACACACACACACACCCCTGTGTTCATTGTGTTGTAATCCATAGTCATCACCAGTGTGACAGGTGTAACCTATAGGCAAAGGGTCAAGAATGCTACCGTTAACTTCCTGGTACCGGTGCAGTCAAACCGCTTTGAGAAGAATCCTTGACAAGACGTGACATCAAGGAATTCTCCTCAGCCTTCTTCCGTCCCTTTACTTCCGTAAGCCAACACGCAATAATTCAGTGTGGTTGCCAGTAAAAAAAACAGGGGTTATAAAAGAGTGTGGAATGAGAATTGATCCCGTCATGTCTTCGGATTGGATTGGATTTGCGGCGGCGGCGGCGGCGGCGGCGGCGGCAGCGTGCTAAAACATGTCCGCCAGCTGTGTGCGTTAAGTGTCTGGATTTGTGGCGGGCTTTACAGGAGGAGCAGTGGAAACAAAACGTTCACATAAGAGCGCTTTTAAAAGTTGGAAACCACCAACCACCACCAAGACGTCATCGCGAAACTTTTGACAAAATAAAAAAAAGAATAAAAAAAAAAAGGTTTTCCTGCTCTGCTCGAGGAAGTTGCGTTCCACGAGATGAAGCAGATAGGACTGTACAAACAACCCACATACACTGAGTTGGTGGCCCATGTCAACGATTAAACGAGCAAATCGTTTTAGGCCAAATAATCATCTCGTCTCAAAGGTAATGACATTTCTCGAGTCTTCTTTTTAAAAAGTGTAAGTGAATGTGAACAGTGAAACTGTTTTAGCTCGATTGTGAACACTATTGAGATTTTTGTAAGTATGTGTATTGAGTTAAGAGTCCCAGGAAGGAGAGGGGGGGGTAGGGGGGGCTTGTTATCCCCATGGTTACGACATGCACGTTACAAGCAATGTTGTATATGGCATATATATATATATACATATACACATACACACACAACACACACACACACACACCACACACACACATATATAAGTGTATAGAAATTTGTTTAACCCTCTCACTCGGACGCAGACATCCAACATCAGCTGCTGCCAGCCCAGATGGAGTTTAGATTGCTGTGTTGACGGGTCATATATGACATTATTTATATTTAAATGGTAAATGGAATGCATTTATATCATCGCTTTTATCCAAAGCGCTTTACAGTATTGCCTCACATTCACCCATTCATACACCGACGGTGGTGTCAACCATGCAAGGTAACAACCAACACGTCAGGAGCAGGTAGGGGTTAGTGGTGTTTGCTCAGGCACTTAACTACGGAGGGGAACACAATCCTTCTGTGCCAGACAGCCTCGCTCTTACTCCTTGAGCTACTGTGCCGTGTTATGCGGAATGTTTAAACACAAAAACAATAATTTGGGTTCACTGCCTCTCAAAAAAAAAAAAAAAAGGTGTATACTCTCCTTTGACCTACATTTCACAACAGAAAGATGTGGGTTTTATTCTCCACAGGATAAACTGAATATATATATATAACAAAGAAAATCTGAAATTCATAAATCCTGTAACGGAAGAAATAGCCAGAATCAAAATGTCTCTCCACCAAATAACTGGACTCCGTTATTTTGGGTTTCTCCCTCAAATCTTGAGTTCCAGGACAGTTCAGTTAGAGATTGGGGTGTACACAAACTACATAAACAAAGTCAGGAAGGACACAAGGACTTGTTTCCCTGATAGCATGGCTGCTGCAAGCTCATCTCCCATTCAAGAGTCCTGTTGACCCCCAGGGCCAGCGAGCGCTGCAGGATGACGTCACTCTTTCCCCCCCCCCCCCCCCTCCCCCCCCCCCTCCCCTCCCTTCGTTACAGCTAACCAGTGACCATAGTTCCCAGTACCATCAAGCTGAAAATAAATGTACAGAGACGCAGACGTGTTCGATACACAAAATCACCCCCGTCCCCTCTCTCGGACAGCGATGGGACAGATCTAGATCTGCCAAATCCGCAATTGATTTTGTCCCATCTTTTGGTCTGCGACAGCCAATCGACAACTTCCTCTTGAATTCCTCTCGCCCGTCTTGTTCCTCGTCTGTCTGTCTGCCTGTCTGTATCTCTCTGTCGCAATGGAAATTCTTCTGGGGGGGGACAGCTTTCAGAAGTGTATGTCTACACCGTGTTGAAAGCTTCAAGAAACTTGCGTTACAGTTTACTGATGCCCAGCCATGACGCCCGGCCCCGACAAATATGAAGCCTTAAGAAGAAGGCGAGGTGAAACCCAGATTATTTGAGCTTGACTGCCCGTCAGTCTTTAGACCAGAATCTAAAGTCTTGATTTGTGAGATGATCCAATCCCTTACACTTCTGAAAAGGGGCTCGTTCTGGTCAAATTGGATGAGCTTGATGAACTGACTGCAGCAAGGGCCAAGAAGTTGCAGCGACAAGTCGATCAGTGCAGCTCCAGCGTTTTCAGATTCTCAAGCAGGGACAAGCAAGAGCTGGACAACGGTCACCATGCTGATCCGACACCAAGGTTATTTATACTTGAACAAGACGCATTAAACCGCTATTACCAATGCCTGGAGCGATTGTACTTTCACATCCCAATGAGCCACAGCAATGCAAGGATGCCAACACAACCGGAAATGTAAAACGCTTTTCCCGTAGCGTAGTTCACGCAAAAACCTTAACGTTTAGCCAGGACCCTCTTGACCTTTGTCCAGAAGGTGCCTCCGGCTACACCGATTGCCTCCCAAAGGGACTGAGGAGGAATCGGATATTGAAGACAGGGACACACCCAAGACAGGATGGAAGTAGGTGCAATACCCTATCGCGGAATATATGGGAAAGGGAAAGTATGCTGGGACTAACATATATGTTTAATCGGGTTAATAAAACCACCTCAGCTTCGCACGGATATCGTTATCGCCACTAAACCGATGTCCGAATGTCCAGTCTTCATCGTCTGGTCACGTGGTGTTCTTACAGATGTCGGAGATTCCTAAACCGTTTCCGAGTTACTGACGAAAATAATGCAGTTTTGCCGATTCGGCAGGTTTTCCTCTCCCATAGCAATGAAAAGTAGACAGACAGGTAGATAGGTAGGTCGACAGGTGGGTAGGGGAGAGAGAACCCGAGTCAGCGCAAAATAAGATGCCATACACAACACGCCTGCTAGCATGTTCGCTTGTGAACGTGCCAACTCTCCCCAGACAGCAAATCACATGAATTTTCTTCAGACAGTGCACCGTTGTAGTTGTCCCCAGTGTGCCGATTGGACAGTCAAGTTACCGACTGTCTTCATTCCAAGCAATAGTTTTCCGATTTCCGATGCGGTAGAACGGAGGAGGCTATAATTAAAACCGGCCTTTGTTGGCAACATTTGAGAAAAGGTATTTGAAAAGATATGGGTGTGTGTTTGGAAAATAATACACATAATCCAGTAATTGTATTTGGTCATTTATATTCACAAACCAATATTTGCAGCAAGGGCGGGGCTTCGAGCTATGGCTCAGATGAACAGATGCGGTGGCAGAAAACCACTTTCAAACATTAGGTACATTAGACGGGCAATTAAAACCACCGGTTAATCTTAGTGCTCCGCCGATTGGGTCGGGTCTGTTACTGTGACAACCGACTTAAAAATCGACCTCACCCGCTGCAGGCAGGAGATCTGAAAGCTTTTCCACCACGACTCGGGAAAGGTGAACGAGTTCCCGCTCTCACACACACACACACACACACACACACACACACACACACACCACACACACACACAACACACCACACACACACACCACACACACACACACACACACACACAACACACACACACACACACACACACACACACACACACACACACACACACACACACACGTACGTGGTGGGCGGGGCTAAATCAAGTAAGTAAGTAAAACCTTCAGGTGAGCGAAAAGCCAGGATCAGCAGCACAGCCGATCACCTCCACGACGCCTGATCAGCCCCACCCAGTCCCTCATCATCACATAGTGAGGGGTGATACAATTTAAAAAAAAATAAGAATAATTTTTTAACTCGAGTCACAATTATTATTTTTACATTATGGCTGGTTGATGAAACTTTTTCAAATATAACAAACATAATCTTATACATATTTTACTCAGCTTTCTTAAACCTTAAAACTAGGGATGCACCGATACCGATACCAGTATTCGGTATCGGTCCGATACTGTGCTCATGTACTCGTACTCGTACTCGTTAAACTACTCCGATACAACCGCACCGATACCACTTTGGCAACGCAACGTTAACCTTGTAACATTCTTAGCCAAGGAATATTGAAATAAAGAGATGCAACCGAGTTGGCGTTTATGGATGTTTAAGAACCGCGAATTAACAGAGCACCCCCCCCCCCCCCCATCAGAACCGCGAATTAACGGAGCACCCCCCCAGACAAAAAATAACATGTTTTCAAAGTCATTAGAACTGTAATGGTTTTATTAAGTACTCGTATCGGTATTCGGTATCGGCAAGTACCCAAATGTAAGTACTTGTACTTGTACTCGGTCTGAAAAAAAGTGGTATCGGTGCATCCCTACTTAAAACACAGCAGACTGGAGTAGATCCTGAATACAATTAATGAAAATTGAGAATGGATTTAGAATGAATCGAGAATTGATTGAATCGTGAGATACCAAAAGATTCACGACTCAAGAAGTTTAATTGGCACATACACATCCAGGATGTGCAGTGAAATGAAAAAGTGGTGATGCCCAGCGGAACGTGCAAGAGAACAATACAATACAAATAACACGAATTGGAGGGATCAGAATATCCACAATATCAGAAAATCCAACAATATTTACAGTATTGACAGCAAAAAAAGATCCCATACCCTCATAGTACTCATTGGGTCTGGGCAATTCAATATTAATCGGTGAGCATCTTTGAATGGAATTGTATCGTCATGAAACGATTCTGTCGACATATGATGATACCTGCGGTTTCATCGATGGGAAAATACCCTGAATTATCAAATATGAGGTTTGAAACATCGGTGAGAAAGGAAAATTCGTTTAAGTTCGCCACCATAGTAAAATTGTCGATATGCTTCAATGTAATGACCCTCAAGACAGTTCATCTTGAGGGTCATCTCACACAAGACCCCCCCTTGTGTTTGAGTTTTGACATGAGGGCTTGGCGACCACGTGGCGTTGGTGATGTGGCGGTAAAGGGGGTCTCACATGTGTGTTCACTTAAAAACACACATGTCAAGGAAAGGGACACACACACACACACAGTAGGCCTACTCTTGCGCAACACGACAGAGGATGCAGAAAGACAAGAGAGACAGGAAGAGGTCAAGGAAGGACTCCATAGCAAACAATCGGAAGAATGAGGAAAGACATGCAGTCATACAGGGCTCATTTCCCATCACAATGAGCAGTGACACCCAAGTGAGAGGCATGTCTTCCAAACAGTTGTGTGTCACACACACACACACACACACACACACCTTGTCGGCCAGCATACTCTTATAATGGTGCAGGAAAAGTGCACAGAGGTTATGATCTCCGCCAGTGTGTCCCTCAACTGCAGGCAGGGGATAATAATGAGTGTCTTAGTGTAGGCTACAGTGCTTCAGAGTCCGGCGACGCCCAGCGTGTCTTTTGCAATCTTTGTCGTCTTGCCAGTGTCTCTCTCTCTGTGGCGTCTCTCTCTCTCTCTGTGCTCTCTCTCTCTCTCTCTCTCTCTCTCTCTCTCTGTGTGTCTCTCTCTCTCTCTTCTCTCTCTCTCTCTCGCTAAGCCATTGCGCAATCGCCGCTGCAGCGCTGAGAGCAGAAAAACGTGCTTTTTGTGTTGTGCATTTTGCGTGAAAACTATACCTGCTACGTACAGTAGGGCCATAGGTTTGTTTTGGTTTGCATATACCGTATATATATACTGTAGCATATACCCCACAAGTGCGTACGGCAAACGTGTTGAAGCTTCCTTTCTGTGGACGCCAGTCATATGGCAGTTGGTTACTGAAAGACACATGCCTGCTAGACACCACACACAGACACACCACTAGGACCGCACCACATGGGGTACGGGTGGAGTAATGCGGTGTGCGCCTCGCCAAAAATGAGGACTCAACTCCTCCAGAACGCGTCCCACCACCAGTTTACGCACAGCCATGAACACGGTATACTTTCAAGGCTCTAATAATAACACTAATGATAACACTAATGATAAATAATAATAATAATAATAATAATAGTCAACAGTGTGGTAGTAGGCCTGGACCGGTACAGGACAGGTACAGGACAGGTAGATGCGACTGGAAGCCACTTACTTGGTTTTGTCCGAGCTCATGTTGTCCGATCCTTGGGATGATCTGTTTTAGAATCACCCCTGAGTCTCTGTCTCTCCTCGGTCGGCTAGAAGAAAAAGTTGGTGCGCAACACTAGACTAAACTAAACTAAAGTAAAGTAAACTACAGTGAACCCATAGATCGAGTATTGTAACGCGCAAACTGTCCGTCACCAAGTGTTAAGCGCACCTTCTTTGCGTCTTCTGCTGCTGCTGCTGCTGATCCCCATACTAAGGGAACGTCTCAGGGTGCAGGACGAGGCTCTCTGGACCACACTGAGCTCAACGTGTCTGTTTCCCCCAAATTTAAACCTGCCTGCCTGCCATTCCTCCTCCTCCTTCTCCTCCTCCTCCACCACCTCCTCCTGACGTGACGCCGCCCACAACCAGGAGGGGGAGGTCAGAGAGTCTACCTGAACCTCCACCTGAGTTCTCACGCTTCACCCTAATGACTCACACACATACATATACACACACACACACACTCACTTTCAGTCTCACTCACTCACTCTCTCTCTCTCACACACACACACACACGGTGGATGATGAAGATAATGTTATAGAAATCATCACACCTTTTCCCCCAGTGAAACTGAACACAAGATAGTTGGCCAGGTAAATCAATAAAGTATATCTAAATAAATAAATAAGTTAATTGACATTACTTTGTTTGTTTATGGTATGTAAATGTAAATCTATATATATATATTTTTTTTTTTAGGTCTAGCACCCTCTTCTGGACGTTAGTGGATTTCAGTATTCTGAAGTAATAGAACACAGTTGGAATATTTGTGCATATTTATCATATGTATGCAACATAGGAGTACAAACATCTTTTGCTGTTCTTTAAGATTCATTTAAAATATACAGAAAACAAAACCCAATATTAGTTAATAACTTTATTTGCATTGTATACACGTCACTGAAAGATATGAAAACAAAATATACATATAAAAAAAACCACACAATTTAAAATGATTTAAATAGTTCAAATTATTGTAATGTACATAAAAAGGTTAAAAAGTGGTGAAGTAATCCAAGATGTAATACTGCTGACGTGAGATGAATTCTACATCGTGCTTAAAAACTCTTTCACCTAGAAAAAAACCAAAACAATAATGAAAACAGGTAAACACAGTATCATTTTTTTGTATTTGGCAATCGCTATTAGGTGATCAATTATTGTGATCGATCATTTCCAATGATGGGGCGTGGCCGTCTCACCTTCTCCACCATGTTGGCGCATTTTTCTTTGTCGCCTTTAAAGTCTTCGTTTACGTCCAGTGTCAGGATTGGAATTTTATTAAGATACTCGAACTCACTCCTGTTGAGCGAGAAATCACAGGAAATAGATTTTGATATGACAACGACGCCACAATGAAAGAAATCACAATACATGTACATTTAGAACATTGATAATATTTAGATGATTCTACTACTCTGGATATATATGCCATGTTCCCTATGCTATATTTGAATACTCTGGATACATATGCTTCTGATTCACTTATCTTATCATTCTCTTATCTTGTGCATATTTGCCAATGCTCCTCCCTACCTCAAGGAACTCCTCACTCCACAAACCACCACACGTAACCAGCCTATGGAATGCTCTCCCCGACCATCTGAGGACACCACAGACTGTGGATGCTTTTAAACGTGGCTTAAAAACCCACCTTTTAAGTAGAGCTTTTATCTAGATCCTGATAGGTTTTCTTTTTGTTTTTGTTCGTAGTATTCAATGATTTTTTACCTGTAGCACTTTGAGATTGCCAAATGTAAAGTGCAATACAAATAAAATGTATTATTATTATTATTATTTCTGCTGTTGCTTGTGTATCTGCCCGTACTTACATTTATAATTCTCAATATTCAATCCAATATTCAACATTAGTTTTATCTTTATCATTATATTGTGCTATTGAATTATCTTATTATGTATATTGTGCCGCTCAACTTGTGTATATATAAAATATATATCATACATAAAAAATGTCTGATCTTGCTATTTTATATTTTGTGCCTACTTTTTTTTGCTTACTTTTGACTTTGACTCAGCAAATATGAAATCTATTGACCCCCAAAAAATGTCCCCTAAGACTCAGAGGTGTGACTCATGTGTGCGTGTGTGTTGCTCACCCGCATGGGTCCTGTGCTGTAGCCAGCTCTCCGTGCTTGGCGTGGAGGAGTCTCCAAGTACTCCAGCGGAATGTCCTGTTCCTCCTCACGGCCACGCTGGTGAAGCCTCTCCATGCATCTCTGGACGGAAGGACGGAAGCGCGCGCACACACAACACACCACACACACACACACACACACACACACAGAGACGAGAACACACGTCAGATTGATGATGTTTATTCGTCATGCCAAACATTCAGGTCACCACGCTCCGTCAAAACAGGAGCGTCCACCTCCATGTTCTGTCTGCTTGAGCTGACTAGATCCGTTTAGCAGTTGGTAGGGTCCACCGGGTAGGGTTAGGGTGATCTTGAATCTAGTCAGCATACATCCAGGTGGACACTTCACTCCACTTGTGATGTCACTTCGTCACAATGACAATTTTAAAACGGCTTGTAATGGATGGACAATCGCGCTCACACCTGGTGGGAGAATAGGGCCCCTTTAATGAACACATCATTCATCATGGGCATCTTCTCATTCAGGGGGTGTTATTGTTGTGTTGGGCAGGGTAGACATTTCTGCTCCCTAACTTTTTTGGTCCTGCATGTGATTTTTTTTCCCCTGTACATTATTTTGTACATCTGCTTATCACACGCAGACATCAGATATCGTTTTAACCCCATCAACACCCAGGTGAACATAATCACATGCATTGCGCCACTCTAAATGACTCACAGTAGTTGTAGTCGGACATTTGGCAATAAGTCTATCCGTATTCACAGGATCTTTACAAGAGACCTTTCAAATCCATGTGTAATCAGAGTGTGGGGAAAAGGCAGGGAAAAATGGGCATCGGAATGAACTGTATAATCAGCATGAATCAGCATAAATAATCCAGCAATAATGGGAGGGGTCTCTGTCTGCATGTATGTACAGTATGTATGCATGCAAGTATGGATGCATGCATTTCCTTCGATTTCCCCGACAATCGCTTATCCGATCGACTTCCCACTCGGCGGGTGTCTTGCTGAGGACCCCGGGGGGGATGAGTCTTGGGTGTCAAGTTGTTTGGGTGAGAGGTGTTCGAGAGGGAGTGAGAATGCCAAAGAATGCCCGTTTGGAGCGGGCACATGACAACAACAACAACATGCATACCTCCGGAGACGCATGGAGGTAGATGATGCCGTCCAGCTCGATGTGTTTGCCGAACTGCGTGTGCAGGAAGCCGTGCCAGTCCTGGTAGATAGCCCACTCCGTCTCGTTCATACAGTCACTCTCATACAGGTTCTCCGCAAAGATGTACCTGGAGGAGGGGGGTGGGAGGGGACAGGGTTTAAGTGAAGAAGACAAACGCCGAACACCGTTTGTTAAACCGGCACAAATGATCCCAAGGTTGCCTTTTCCATTCATTATGTTCCATTTAGTGGTTTTGCAAATGGCGCTTTTAATGCAAATGTCAGGGCAAAGGGGCGTCGTTCAAGACATTCCGTAAATGGTAAATGGATTGCATTTATATCGCACTTTTATCCAAAGTGCTTTACAGTATTGCCTCATATTCACCCATTCATACACCGACGGTGGTGCCAACCATGCAAGTAATGTAACAACTAACACGTCAGGAGCAGTTAGGGTTAGGTGGTGTCTTGCTCAGGGACACCTCGACACTTAGCTAGGAACCAGCAACCTTCCTGTTGCCAGACAACCGCTCTTACCTCTTGAGCTACTGCCGCCCCACATTGGGGGATCGAACCCATTGTGTGTGTGTGTGTGTGTGTGTGTGTGTGTGTGTGTGTGTGTGTGTGTGTGTGTGTGTGTGTGTGTGTGTCAGACCGCACGTCGGCCCGCGTAACATACCGGTCGCTGTAGATGGATCGCTCGAAGAACTGCACGGGGTTCTCCGCCTCCCGCAGTTTGCCGTTGAGGGCGTTGATCTGGCTGCGCACGCGGCTCATGCACGCGTACGTCTGGAACGTGTAGGCCCACCGATCCGGCTTCTGGTACAACATCTGCAACAAGTTTCCCCCGCTCTTCTGGGACGTGGTCAGCTCCTGGGAGGGCGGGAAAAGCGGATTGGTTAAATTACCGTTGGACGTCATTATGTGGTCAGTAGTAGCAGAGTGCTAGACCCTCATCAGTCAGGCTTCAAGGCCGTACGCTCCACGGAGACGGCCCTGCGGTAACCGAGTCCCTCTGTGACGCCAGAGGCTCGTCCCTCTCATCTGTGCTCATCCTTCTTGACTTGTCTGCCGCGTTGACACAGTGAAACACCAGATTTTTCTCTCCACCCCAGCAGAGCTTGGCATTGCTGGAACTGTGTTATCCTGGTTCACTTCCAACCTGACAGATCACACCCATCAGGTAAAATGGAATAGCTCCCTGTCCAGACCCTTCAACCTTGACACCGGAGTCTCCCAAGGCTCAGTACTTCTGTTTTTCTTATACACTAGACCTCGGAACTATGAATGCTCGAAACCTGCTCTATTTTTATCTTTATGCACCACAGTGATATATTGCTGTCTCCTTCAACAAATGTACTCTTTGTAAGTTGCTTTGGATAAAAGCGTCAAATGCCTTAAATGTAAATATAGAGTAGCCCTCGTTGTGGGGGTCTAATCAAAGCAGATGGTTAGAATTACAGAGGCCCGGTTGGTTTTACAGCTGCTTTGCAAGTGCAGAGTTTAGCGGACACGGTTTACATTCAGCGTGGCGGGTTGTTAATATACACACACACACACAGACACAGACACAGTGAGCTGTTTATACGAGCGGACACTTCCCGAGTTATTTGTACGAGGTGGCAGGGAGGGAGCGATAACATAATTTAGGGAGACAGCGGTGGAGGAGTTCGGCCATCTTTGTTTCGCGAGATGCGCAAGAAACAAAAACTATCGGATCAGAAACTATTTTGTATACATGACTTAAAATCCTTGAGTGAAGAAGCTGGTCGGATCGCTCAAGTTTTAAGCTCCCTCGAGCATATTCTGCTCTGCTTCTTAACATGTATTCATTTGTTCAATGCATAAACATGTGGAGCAAAATTATATATTTCTATGCCCGTATGACACCCATTGCACTCTGAACCGTCCCTGGAAGGAGGGAACCCCCACTCTGCCTTCCTTCTCCAGATTTCTTCCTGGAGTCTCTTCTCACCCTTAGGGGGGCTATAGGTGGGTGTCATAATCACACGACCCATAATCATCAGATGGCCTGTAAAGCCCTTTGAGACTGTAACTGTGTGGTTAAGGGCTATACAAATAAAATTGACTTGAAGTTTGTGTTCTATTTTATGTATGCGTGGTGAAGGGTTTTGCCTGGTACTCATTCAGATAGGATGTCACTTGAGTAGGAATCATCTAGCCTGGCCGGTATGTGTTGTGGATCTCCATGCGGGTTTAAGTGACATGACACACATGTGTTCATCGTACCCGACCACCCTACCATCTGTTGCTATGGGCTGTGCAATAATGGCAGCTGCTTTCTAAATACTGATGCGCGTGCGCCCCCCCCACCAACCAACCACCCACCCACCTCCACCCACCGCCCCTTACGAGGTATCAAATGTCATTCAGTCCATCGAGAAAAGACTAAATTAATACTGCTTTTATTTCTTTTAAATCCACAAGTATCACATATTGCAATGTATTCAGTTAAGCCGAGACAGACAGACAGACAGAGAGAGAAGGAAAAAAATGAAATTCACCTCAAATTCGCTCTTTTTTGTTTGCACATTGCACCACCTGCCGACGGGTTCGGGTACTACATCCCAGTCGGCGCTCTGCGGCTCCAGGAGGCGCACGAACGTGGATTTACCCGCCGCTGCGATGACGACAGCGGAAGGAAGTCATTCATTCATGTTCACCGGCCAGCTTTATTCATGCAATCAATAATGTGTTCATACATATATAAACATACATATATACATATATATATATCTATAAGCTACTGACAGCTGCTTAACACTCTCAGAGCAATTGATTAGGTAGATTCAAACAGTGTGTTGGAAAATTCATTGTCAAGCAAACATATTTAGCAAAATAATAATGACAATTAAAAAGGTGCTGTTGCGTAGAACAACGTTTGGTCTCATATATCCTGTATATATATGAATTGGAAATCACGGAAAAATGGAATGAAGTGACATGTAAGCGTGGATAATTAAAGAATATAGGCTTATACATTTGTTGTAGCTTTTTTTTAAAAATGTGTACAAGGTTTAATTCTGATTAGAGCTCAGATTAGTTTCTGATTGTTCTTGTCTCAAGCCACAGAGCTCGGAATGCACTTGATTCTTACATACAGCACCTTTAAGGCTGGATTACACTGGAAGGACTGACGGATTTCGACGTTTTCAGCATATTCCCCAATATTAAAATGTACCACATCATCATCATCATCATCATCATCATCATACACACACACACACAAACAAACAAACAAACAAAAGCTCAACTCACCGATATTTCCCTCAATGGAAATTCGCCTGATTCTCTTTTCCATACTGTCGTCCATCTGGTCGCCGCAGAGCCTCTTGGGCGGCGTGGGAGACATGTTAACACACAGAGAGAGACGTTAACACACAGAGAGAGAGAGAGAGAGAGTTTATATCAACTGAGCTACAGTCGAAGCTCGCCGCGCTTTCTGCTCAATTGGCGGCAACAGCGACGGTAGCTGCCGACAGGACGCGTTGACTCCGCCCTCTACCGGAAGAATAGAATAGAATAGAATGTTAGAATATAATAGAAGAATAGAATAGAATATAATAGAATGTTAAAATATAATCGAATATAAGCATATAATAGAATGTTAGAATATAATAGAATAGAATAGAATAGAATAGAATGTTAAAATATAATCGAATATAAGCATATAATAGAATGTTAGAATATAATAGAATAGAAGAATAGAATAGAATAGAATGTTAGAATAGAATAGAAGAATAGAATAGAACTTTATTAATCCCGTAGGAAATTCTTGTGCCAGGTTACATAGCGATACAGTACAATAAAACAACATGGAAAACAGAATAATAATAAAAATAAACTAACCGATTTACAAATTTACAGTTAAAATATACAAATATGTGGCCAAGATAAGATAACAGAAGATAATAATAATAATAATAATAATAATAATATAGCACATGTGACGGAAGTGACGAATGACGAACTTTACTTGACCCTGACTTGACTCAACTAGTTCTCTCTTCATCCTCAACTCACGTCTTTACTGAACTTTATTCCGTTTATTTGTGACAATACATAAGAAGCACTTGTGTGATTACCCGCTTTACGGCTTGACTGTAGTACATTGAGTGTAGTGAGTTTGCTTATGATTATAAAACATGACATTGCATCACATTTACATGACAGCAGCTGCACACTTCATGGTTTGCTTGTAGTGCTAACTGTGGACACTTGTACATTTCAAAAGACCTATAATGTGTATTTAAGGTCGGTATAGGTATTTCT
This sequence comes from Coryphaenoides rupestris, assembly GCA_002895965.2. Classification (NCBI taxonomy): domain Eukaryota; kingdom Metazoa; phylum Chordata; class Actinopteri; order Gadiformes; family Macrouridae; genus Coryphaenoides; species Coryphaenoides rupestris. The sequence goes on from PIJE02000298.1 coordinate 167,159, forward strand.
TTTTGCCCTTTTTTTTGTACATGTAATTTGAGGAGTCAAAGGAAGCAAAAAAAAACCCTTCAAGGATTTAAAGATCTTTATTTGGCTTTCAAAAGCATAACTTATGTCAGTAGCATCAAAAACCTTCACTCTAGCACATATTTACAAACACTTTGCCATTTCTAGAGTCAAGGAGGGAAAAAAAATCAATGCAATAGGATATGATATTGTCAATAGTGTAATCTGCCATAAGAACAACTTCTTACATTTTCTGATTTCCAGTGAAAACAAAACAGTCAACTTTTATATGCAGAGGATAAAAAGTGTCACATCCAAACGGGGATAGAAGGCAAGTTCTAAGACAAAAAATACCTTAAATTTGCAGTCTTGGCTCAAAGGCCATCACGCCATGCGTGTCTAAAATTACTTCTAAGAAAGGGGGAAACCTGTATGTACACAATTTGCATATCATTTAATACCACCATGAACATATTAGAATGGGAAATGTATGAATACATCCAATGCACTACGCCTTAGTGTATTAAAAACACACAAAATCGGACATAAAAGTCAACGCGATATGACTTTGACGCAAAAAAACAGGCAGAGTGGGTTCAAACATGAAACCGGATGACTTGTATATATAATAATATGATAAGTAGTTTTTTTGTTGTCAATTATTGCATAGTAACCAAGACTTTTAGATCAGAGGAAAAGCAAGCGTCTCCTCGCTGTCTGAAGCCTGGCACTCATCATTGGACTAGAAGTAAAACCAACCAACTTGTTGTAGCCCATATCATTCATGTTTCAGCACATTCTATCACATTCATTTGCAGGAGACATATTGATGGGGAGGGGGGCAGGTTGCAATTATCCAACACAGAAACAACTTCTCAAACAAGCTTTTTTCTTTGTAGCGCAAAAACATTCAGGTAAATAGTTTCAAAGTGCATTATGGCGAATAAAATATCAAGTGTTCCAGCACACACTCCAAAATTACATTAGTATTTTCTCCAGCAGAATGCGTGTCCCCGGGGAGACTATTCTTGACCTTTTCTACAGTACATTTATCAGCATATGTACGGTTTAGTCTTGTCTGATCCGTGGAAGAGTTGGATTGGCCTCTTCTTTTACATTTTCTTTAATGACCTTTTATGGAAAGTCCAAGTATCAAAAACAATGGCCCCCAAATTTTAGGTTTTTACCATTTTCGACAGTGCAAAGGCTGAACGACTGCTGTCAAACACCCAAAACAATAAAACAATTCCATTTTACTTGCTATGAACGAGTAATTTCTCATCTCCCTTAGGTCTGAACACATTCAGTAACCACATCTGACCCACAGGCCTTCTCAAATGACGGCTTTTGGGAAAATAAAATAAAAAAAACAGAAACAGACAGGTAAACCAGTTTCAGATAATACAAACAAAAATAGTTCTTTAAAACACGTCGTGAGCAGAAACAGGTTATACTCCAACACATACATTCCAAGGTAGTCACACCCAATAGATTTGTAAAGCGATTTCAGAGCATCATGGCTTTTATATTTAAGTCTGTACTTTTTAGCTATGAAGTTATGAGCCATACTAGACACTTCAAAATCATATTGACATTTGTGTTTGTACTGTAGTGCAACCATCAGACCAATAAAACAACTATAGTCATTAGGAAGGCAACACACACTTTAGTATTTTCATTAAGTATGTGTGTGTGTGTGTCTTGTTGCATTGAACTGAGTGAACATCATGATATTCGAGCAAGTTCTTTACACTCTACTCTCAACTGTAGAATTGGAAATGTATAGTCAAGTTCAGTTATTTCTAGTTTTGCTAAAACATTTGCATTAAAGAAAAGCTATGAAGAGGCCAATATAATATGCTAGCAAACAAAATACTACTTACATTAAACGAAAAGCTAACCAAAACATGAATAACTGGTATCTGTTTAAATAACACAACAGATTGTATCCAATAGCTCCAACTTAGGCATTTGATCAAATTTAGAGTATAATCCCTGATGACTTTAGTCCTGGTGCCTTAACCTATCAAGATCCATCCTGTGTTCCTGGCCTTACGAAAATCATTTCCCCAAATGGAAATATAGTATTTACTGCATACAAACAGCCAGGGGTTGAGGGGTGTTGGGTTAGGGGGGGTAGGAATCTGTGCAAAATATATAGGAGACCACAGACAAATCAACTCGGCGTATTTATCTGTCCTTAGTGGTTAGCTTCTCGATCAGCTCCTGCAGGGGGACCAGCTCTTTCCTGTCGATGAGGTTGAACTCCTGGAAACCGGGCGAAGCAGAATGATAGAATTATCGTTCTATCGTTATGTGAGCGGAGCTACACTTTATTAGCCTGACGCCACCAGAGGGCTTGTTACACAGAACCGTCTGGCAAGTCTGAGACGAATTACAATTACAATTGAATATGAATAAATAAATAAATAAATAGATAGATTTTTTGCCCTCAATAGTTCTTCACTACAGAAGGAAGTGTTCCTAAAAATGTTTACAGGCTCCACCTTTTTGGTTTACCTTGGGACCTGAAGAGGCGTTTGTTTGGACCAGGAAATTAATTTACGTCACACGTCAGACCGGATTAAGCCTTCGCCCCTTGTCTTCCGACACCATGGTGTGGCGATGCCTTACCCACCTGAACGAAGAAGATGAAGTGCTTGAAGGAGGTGTTGAGGTGGGCCTCCTCTTGCAGCTGCATGACCGAGTCAAAGTGCTGGTGGTAGATGTGGGCGTAGACCCGGAACAAGCGCTTCAGGATGGTCTTGGCCACCGACATGAAGTTGCGCTTGAAGGGGACGCCTAGAGAGACGCCAACAAGAGATCAGGTGACACAGAGAGAGAGAGAGATAAGAATGATGCACTACAGGTTAAGTCAGCCACCAGCACACACACACACACACACACTCAAGAGAGTGCTAGCATCGTACCATCTGCTGTCTGCCATTTCATCAACCAGACTTTTCACCACAAACCTGCCTGTGTTCTTGGAGGAGCCCCGAACTAAGCCATTGATGTGGCATTGTGGCAAGGAACCTTGCTATACTGTGCAATATACCGTAATATATGTGCAATAGGTTACAGACCATTTCTGGGTCTTGTTTGGGTCTAATATTGGAAATGAATGGGAAAGGTAAATGGAGCTGCTGCTGCTGCTGCTGCTACTACTGAGTACCAATGGAGACTAGGAGTAGCGCCTGACCGAGTTAGCGTTGTGCAAAGGCAAGCTTGCGAGCGCACTCCGTCGATCAATGGTGTCAATAAAGCGGAAGGGTCTATAAATACCGATCTTGGAGGGGAACAGTGTCTCGTCGTCGAGCTGGTCTTGGACCCAGGTCATGAGGTAATCGATGTATTTGGGAGCGGAGCATTTTATCGGCTTCTTTATGTTGGTCCCGTCGGCCCAGTGGTACTCGTACCTGTTGATAAAAGTGACGGATGGTAAAACGGTTTTGAAAAGTGTGTCAAATGCCGTTTTCCTTCCATAATAGCCGCCGTTGTTTCAAGGAGTAGAAAACAGGGAGCAAGCGTCTCTAGCATAGCCTGCGATTGGATGACATCACTTCCTGGGCAAGTGATGTCATCCACTTTTACGTTTGTAACAGTTCCTCCATACCTGTGGAGGGCCGGCCCATCACTTCCTGCCACACTACCGTCCTGTCATTGGGTGACAGTTTTGCCATACCTTATACACACAGCAGTAGACACCTTTTCACAGATAGTCAGTGGCAGGGCAGGGCTGTTCTGGTCATTTTACCACTTGACTAGTGTCTATACTGGTACGATGCCATAACTAAATCAGAATCAGCTTTATTGCCTTAGTTTTTACAAACAAGAAATAACATTGAACATTAAACAGAAAGCGATAGTGAACCTCGTGATGTGTACAAGGAGGAAGTCCCTCCCCCTCGCTTACTTGGGTCCGGCGGACATGACTGGACAACTCTCCTCTGTGCAGAAGTCTGTGATGGTGCCATAGAGCATATTGATCTGGTTGAAGAAATCCACAGCTGAAGAGAAGAAGAAAAAAAATATGCAATACCATTAGGAGGTAAGACCGGGTCTGGCAACAGGAAGGTTGCTGGTTCGATCCCCGGGCTCCACCTAGTTAAGTGTCCCTGAGCAAGACACCACCTAACCCTAACTGCTCCTGACATGTTGGTTGTTACCTAGCATGGTTGGCACCGGTGTCGGTGTATGAATGGGTGAATGTCAGGCAACTGTAAAGCTCTTTGGTTAAAAGCGCTATATAAATGCAATCCATTTACCAGGACATGTTTATAGGTGATCATAACAAAGTTGGGCCTACATCATCCATGCCACAGCAATATTGACCGGAACATAAAATAAAAAAGGTTTTACAGAGGACAGACACACAACAACGTGATTTTTTGTTATTGTTGTTAAATTGAATTTGATGATTAAGTTAGAATGCCGTTTGACAAGACGTCCGATGCTCTGCATCTCAAGATTAAAGATTCAAGATGTTTAATTGTCACATACAGATACAGGATGTGCAGTGAAATGAAAAAGTGCCGATGCACAGCGGAATGTGCAACAGAACACAAATATGACAAATCACTATCACGATAATTACTCTCTGCACCCAGTCTGTTTTTGTTTGTTTTTTTATTTGTAAGTGTCATTTGATGCTCTTACTGTTCACTGCCACCCATTCGTTGAGGTCTTCCCCCTCTGGTAGCATGACAGCCATGCGCAGGTTCCCGCTGCCCAGCGTGGCCTCTGCATGCTTCAGCAGCTCGTACTGATGGGAGCCCTCCGGAATATTCTTTTTGGGTTTGAATGTTTTGGAGGATCGATTTCCACTGTGGGGAAAGGAAATCAATAAAAAAAATAAATGTTGATGAATAGGGCGGTTTTATACATACATCCTTTGTATGTAACACACACACACCTCTACCTCCTGAGTTCCAGACACCTATTCTGATGGTTGTAACTAACCTGGTTATAATTCATGTGTGGGTGTGACCAGTGGTGTAGTGGTCCCTGGAGAAGTGGGTATACTCTAAATCAGGGGTGGGCAATTATTTTGGCTCAAGGGCCACATTTGGTTTTTTAAGTCAACAAACGGGCCGGGCCTTTGGTAGATGAGGATCGCAGTGTCTAGCACCCCCCCCCCCCCCCCCGGGCCTTTGGTAGATGAGGATCGCAGTGTCTAGCACCCCCCCCCCCCACCCCCCACCCCCGAGACCGGCACCGAGTCAGTTACTCCGGGGGACAGGGGGGGGGGGGTGCTAGACACTGCGATCCTCATCTACCAAAGGCCCGGGGGGGGGTGCTAGACACTGCGATCCTCATCTACCAATGGCCCAGCCCGCGCTTCTAGCACCCGTCGCGTCCGCTACTACTACTGAATGGTGCGCATCTGGGGGAATTTAGAAGTGGGTATACGCATTGCTGACTGAAAAATAAGTGGGTATACGCCGTATACCCGCGTATACCCTGGACTACACCACTGGGTGTGACATGATTAGTATAAACAAGCGAATCGGGTGTGTGTGAAGACGCCACAATAATGAATGATGCTCAACAGACACACACACTTATACCCATTGACAACAAGTGCAGTGCATGAAGGAGTTTAGCAAGCAATTTCCCCACGGAATATTAACTCTCCCCACCAATGCATGTTAATGAGCTTATTAAACCTAACAGTAAAGCAAACTAAGGCAGGGTGATTCTACTGTTGCAAAATAAAATCAATTTACAAATGCGTCAGAGCAACCAATCTTGAGATCTTCTGGCCCGCCCTCCTTCTCAATCCCATGACGATCACTCAATTAAATCAAAGGTTGTTATTATGATTGACGCAATTAGGCTGACACTGTTCAATTAACCAAATGGTGGTGGTGTCACCAAAACATAAAACAACACAATGAGTCGGGCCTGTCCACTGTATCCAGCAGTTTACAGACTACAGCTACATTTCGGTGGATCGCCGTGTTTTGTGTGTTTTTGGGGGGAACACATTTAAGAGGAAGATGTAGAAGAGGGTGACGGTGATATTTGTGGTCCCATCTGATGATGGGAGCCCGAGGCTGGCTGGTAGCAGGGTCGCTACTTCCAGGAAGTGGGGAGAGGGTCGCTAGCGACGAGCTAACGAGTCAACTTCTTCCCGCCACTGACATCACATCACATTACAATACAATACAATACATGACATGACGTGTTGAGTTCAGCTTAAACACACACTGATCGGTGTTAGTGTGACGATCGAGACGACTCGTAACTCACAAAAGAAAGCTCATGTTGTTTCTTCTCAGGTTGTGGTTGCTTTGTCGTTTCTCTTCACTGATTAAAAACAAAGCAGGACAAAAAACCCCAAAACAAAGCAGGAGTAAAATCCCCAAAAATCATTAAATCGTTTTTAGAAAAGAAAAACCCCAAAGTGGTGGCTAATCAGTGGAAAGAGACGAGCCGAGAAGAAACAGCGAACTGCACTGGGATCTGCTTTTGCTTCTGCTTCTTCTTCGCGCTGCGTAACGAGTGCTGCTATATGGCGCCGCCCTGGTGGACACACGGCGGACACGCAGCATTGCCCCGTCCGTGGAGTGGCGCCATGAGAGAGGAAGCAGCAGCAGCAGCGGAATAGAATAGAATAGAATAGAATAGAATATAACTTTATTAATCCCGAAGGAGATTCTTGTGCCAGGTTACATAGCGATACAGTACAATAAAACAATATGGAAAACAACAGAATGATGAAAAAATAAACGAATGGATTTACAAATGTACAGTTAAAATATACAAATATGTGGGCAAGATAAGATATTCCGACGGCGAAAATAATTTGGCATCATTGAAGTGTAATATTATTGGACATGACATTAAGAATATTGCACATGATGATGATGAGAGGAGATGAGAGGTAGTGTTATAGATAATATTTATAGACAACATGATAATAATAATAAATAAAGGACATCTAACCTCCATAAAGACTGTCAATCACATGTCAATCCCCTTTTTTTTGGTACTTAGTATTTCTTGTAACCCTCTCTCTTTAATTGACTTACTTACCTGCCCATATTTAGTTCTTTATAAGCATATTTTAGACACTCAAATGTATACATTTGATTGCAATATTACAGCTTTGTTTACATCTTTCTTTATTGTAGAATATCTGCAATTGTACATTTGTAAATCGACAATTGTAAATTTGATTTGTTTTGTTTTTGTTTTTATTTACCACTCGCTTTGGCAATGTAAATGTACGTTTCCCCCATGCCAATAAAGCTCTTTAAATTGAAAATTGAATTGTAAGTAACTGGGCAGGCGCTAGGACCTGGACCTGGACGTCCGTCTCGTGGTGTGGCGCCATTCTTTATTTTTTATTGAATAATATTACATGACAAAAGGCATCATATTCATTTTCAAAATATTCACATGAATAGAACCGAGCGAATGCATGAATCAAACAAACAAATACAAATTAGACAGCCTCAAAAAAGAAAAACAATAAATAAATAAATAAATAAAATGAAATAAAAGGGAGAACACAAGTGGTTAGTCAGGAAATAAGATACATTCAACGTTTTACAATACTTCAATGATCTTTTATATAACGCTGTCTCATTGAAAAAAAAAAAGCTCTAAACATGGGGGAAGTATTAAGAAAGAGACATTTATGAATAAAATATTTTGCCAAAATAATCTAATTATTATTTCTAAATTCTTTTTCTAAATTCAGTTTTTTTGTTTTCCATTTGAAGACCAAACGTTATGTTTTCATGTGTTATAACTGGAATATGTTGGTTAACCAATACTGGAACGCATCCCAAAAAGTATGAGTTAAGCAATTAGAGAAAGTAACCGGGCGGACGCTAGGACCTGGACGTCCGTCCCGTGGAGCGCTAGGCTAGGCTAGGCTAGGCTAGGGCTAGGGCTAGGGCTAGGGCGCTCCATGCATGCTAGCGCCACTCGTCACAGGCGAAACGATCGTCGCGACGTTAGCCAATAGCCGCAGCAGCTCCACTGTCCGTCTGTAGCCACAAGCAGCTCACGGCTAAGCTAAGCTAAGCTAGCTTGTTCCTGCTGCTCCTGGACTGACAGGTCGATGTCTGAGAAAGTCCATTACTGTTGGGCTGGCTGGGAGTGTTAGCTGGGTACAAAAAAAACACTAATTAACACTAATTAACTCCTGCGTCGTGTCTTCAGACCAAGTATTTTGTATTTTTTCAGGGTATTATATTATTATTATTATTATTATTATTGTGAGTGGGGGGGCCACCTTTTGGGGGGTTTTTTGCGGCCAAGATGGAGTGCGAGTGGAAGCCGGACGGCCAGGGGCTCCAGCAGATCCTGCAGCTCCTCAGGGAGTCCCAGTCCCCCGACACGACCACGCAGAGATCCGTCCAGCAGGTACCCCCCCACCACCCACCACCATACGATTATAATAATAATAATTATTATTATTATTATGATTATTAACTCTTCTTCTTCACGCCATGACATGTGCCACATATCCTGTGACGTGTGGTGGTGCTCAGTGGATCATATTGTTGCTGCTTGGTGTTTTGTGTTTGATTTGGTTGTCTTGGATAATTGGGATCCATGATACCACGCAGTATTTATTTATTTATAGTGTATATGTAGAAGTGTTGTGTGCTGGGGACCCACTGGGATTGCTCCTAATACCAACAACAATCAAGGCAAAGTCATGTGGGAATTGGTCACCTTGTAATCGCCCTCCTCACAGCTCGTATAAATCCCCTAAATATCCCAATAGCCGTCTAATAATAGAGGAAAATGCCATTAATTTAAATGCATGGCCCTGCGAGACTATACCTGTGATTAAGGGGCTGTGTAAATGAAATTCACTTGGCTTTGCTTCATGAAATGAACGCCTAGGTGTCTGGTGCTGCTCTTCAAGGAAAAAAAAAAAATCCTATAGGCCTACTGTATTTGAATCCAAAATACCGTAATAACGGCAACATTAACCTACTTTAACCTTCTCCTGTACACGGTGCGCAGCTATTATGTAAAGTGGCCCCATGTCCTCATCCTTTCAGTGTACTACTGTATGTTCCCTTGTTGGTCATAATGTAGCAGGGCCAGGTGTTATATTGTATGTTTTACATGACTAACTACATTGTAAGTGGCTGTAGCAGTGGGGGAAATATGAGAAATGGCCACAACATTCACCTAATGTGACCATTATGAGGTGTCAATAGAGCCAACTGCAGAATAACATGCAAGAAACGACCATTATTGTTAAATGTAGACCATGTGTCGTTCACGGTGTTGATGGAGATTTGCCAGTGTCCTTGCCATTGCGATTGTTAACCTTATTTTAAACACAACAGTCATTACAAACATATTAATGAACATAATAATACACCCGGAAAGCTATTCATTTTCAACAAACACAGGGGGAAACATAATGGACCCAGTTGGCTGTAAAATTAGGTAAACATATAGATTAAAGAGAGGTACATTACAAACAAACGTTCCAGTAATTGAGTTGAAGTCTCATCATGGGACTCTCGCTCATGTCTCTCACCCAATTACACTTGTGCCTTTCTTCAGGGCAAAGCTGAAGTCTCTGAGGTCTTCCAACAAACAAGCATCTAGTACTGAGAACTATGTGGATGCTAATTTAAAAATTGATGTCTTCTCCTTTTCACAATTTTGTTGTATTATTTTTGTTTGTGTCAATTGAGTACATTGTACCTCTTCCAGTAACATTTTCCCTTTTTTTAAATTGTACTTGAGTCATATGATCGATATATATATTTGTATAGTTATAATATAAAGTCAGACAGCGGATAAGGAGCCTATGGTTTAACCCTGGTTTGGCTTCACCATATTATTCAATCAACTTGTCAATCGTCTGCGGATCTTGGGTTAATTGGTGCCATGTGTTGGGACACCCTTGTATAGGGCAGTGGAGAAAGTGTTAGATTAGATTCCTATCCTTGCTGGCTAGCTGGCTAACTATATAAGTAGTTGTCTAGCTGCATCTGCTGTACTTTGCTTGAATACAAATCTCATTACAAGCTAACTAACTAGCTAGCTATCTAGCTTTGACAGTATTCACAGTCATGCAGCTCAAGATGAAAATCCCCACTGCATAACAGACCTATGGCCCCTGGGGTTAGACCCATGATGTCAGTTGCTTATTTGTTTTTGGTTTTTTTTATATTCCACAAATGTCCCCCTTTAGTCGCAGCAAAAATCAATAAACACACTCATGGTTTATTTTGTGTAGGCTTACAACATATTTTGTTTTGCAAACAGATATGGGTACTGCATGTCTTTGTTTGGGGAAAACCATTGAATTTGTATGGTCATATTCTATTGTATATTGTATTATAGTGAAATTTAAAATAAACATGTTCACACCCTTTGAATGATTGTTATCTCACTGGTTTCCACTACGTCCAAATGCGCTTCATAGCTGCTAAATGTTGACACATCTTCCTTAATGCTTGTTTCCAGAGGCTGGAGCAGCTCAACCAGTATCCTGACTTCAACAACTATTTGATATTTGTTCTCACAAAGTTAAAGTCGGAAGGTAAGCTTTCACAGACTCTCTATCTTAGTTATGATTATTATGATATTGTTATAAGTTAATAACATGAGGAAAAGGCTCTGAAACTGGCTCTGAGAAATATCACGCAATGTGGGAAATCTCTGTGGATGTTATATATATATTCTAAAAATTAAGTGTATATGAATATAAAAATAATAAGCCTGACAGTGCCATCTCCTTGCAGTAATATTGTGTAGTTTATTGATCTAATCGCCTCCTGCTGAAGCGACCGGCTGGTCTGTCTGGATATGGCGTGGATACACAGATGATATGGCACACAGAATATGGGTCACTCTAAATTTAAACGTAATGCCTAGCAACGCTCAACTGTGTGTGTGTGTGTGTGTGTGTGTGTGTGTGTGTGTGTGTGTGTGTGTGTGTGTGTGTGTGTGTGTGTGTGTGTGTGTGTGTGTGTGTGTGTGTGTGTGTGTGTGTACACAGTATATATATATATATACTATCGATAAGTACATTACTTAATTTTTTTCATAAATCATCATCAATCATTATTTCTGTAACCACAGAAGCGGACATAATTTTCACAGGTTGAAATGCGGCCAATTAAAAAAAACCCCTATATTTATACAGACACCCAAACAGATCGAAGCCTATTAATGTTTATTTTAATAATTATATTCGCCTCACGCTGAGCTAACGCTATACAGGATTATTTTGGGACAGCGATGATGATTGACGAGTGCAGTCTATATTTTGGGCTCCTTGTATAAATATATACACACGGTATAATAGTTATATAACTGGCGTCTCCTTCCCTAAGATGAGCCCACACGGTCACTGAGTGGACTAATCCTGAAGAACAACGTCAAGGCACACTACCAGTCGTTCCCTAACGGTGTCTCAGACTTCATTAAAAACGAGTGTCTGCAGAACATCGGCGATGCCTCCCCCCTCATCCGGGCCACCGTGGGTGAGTAGCCTGGTTGCTCTATTTATTGAAACTTTTCATGCATATAATTTTTGTTTGTCAAGATGTGCCACTGGTGCAAGGAAACAACTGAAACAGCCTTTTTTACATTTACATTCAGGGCATTTGGCAGATGCTTTTACTTACAAAGAGTACATTTGTTGAAGGAGAGACAGCAATATATCACTGTGGTACATAAAGTTAAGAAGAGAGCAGGTTACAAGCATTCATAGTTACGAGGTTAATAGAACGAGTTTCATAATTGCTAGGTTGCCTGCATAATAGCTGGGATAAGAGCAGAAGTGCCATTCTGAGTGCATTACCAACACCTAAGGGAGTGGAGGCTAGGGACATGCTAGGGAGTCCAGGTGAACTCTGAACAGGCGGGTCTGGAGTCTTTTGCCCTAGTAGTCTTTTTGCTCAATAGCTTACTGACTGATAGGTGTTGACCGGTGAATTCTTTCAGATTAATTGCATGGGGACTTTGTACTCATCACAGCGAAAATACCGGTACATGAATTAAATAAGTTATTATTTCATGTATTGTCTACACACATTTAACGGAGAGATCAGATGCAGTTTCATAGGTAAAATGTTAAACTTGGTCAAATGACTAACGGTGTGAAAGGAAAGAATAGAATAGAATAGAATAGAACTTAATTAATCCTGAAGGAAATTCTTGTGCCAGGTTGCATAGCGACACAGTACAAAAACCACAGATTGATAAAATAACTAACGTACATGCAAATTAGTTAAATATACAAATGTGTGGGTAAGATAAGATATTCCGACGGCGAAAACAATTTGGCATAAAGAAGTGAAATATTATTGGACATGACATTAAGAATTAAGAATATGCCAGTGACTGTTCACAGCAGGGGGCCCCTCAATGATATGCAGATGAGGGCAAGTTGCCTGTCAATGACCAATATGGTATTTTTACACCACACTCCCTCATTTGATTATTCAATAATCACACAATCAATCAATCGTTATACCTTATATAGTGTAACTCAGGAGTCGGTTACTCTGACCACATAGTGGTTCTTATCAGAGACTGAGTCCTTTGTTACTGGGTACGACTTGATGAACTTCTCCTTTCTTGTTTTAATGGCCCAATTACAAGAAAAGAGTAAAGATCACGCCGTATCCACCCCATAAAAAACCCTTTCGGAGGAAAAAAAGTTTTGGGGTACAAAACTGAATCAGTAGGCTAATGCAAGCATAATTTTACGTTAATGTGTAAAGAATGCTGTTGCGCAGCGTGTGCGTCTGGTTTCCCCGCAGAAACAGGCAGCCAGCGGTGTTCTGCCTATGAGAGATTAATGATGTTTCAAAACCAAGCCACATTTGTTGCAGAAACACAGTCACATGTTTAAAATTCATCAATGTCGGTTGATATTATGAGAACATCTTGCGAAAGAAAGAAAAATTATTTCCTGCAAATGTTTTGTACTAATCTTGGTAACGGACAGATGTTTTCTTGCCCTGTGTGGTTGGAACACCATGATATTTTGTATTTTACAAAATACATTTTTACATAATTTACAGAAGAAATTATGTATTTTATTAGGATTGGGTTATACTGTTGCAATGCAAGGTCGACTGGGTTCAGTCATATTCACCGATATCCAAAAAGCTGAAAAATCTGTGCTTTCTTTGGCGTATAAAAAACCCAATTATTTTTTTATTATTTATTTGCAGCATCCCATGTTATGCTTTTAATATCCCATTGCATGACGCAACATGAACATATAGGTGGCAAACTGCTCATTTTGTTGCATTATGCAATGGAACTTGGTATTATTATTACATGGTTAAAAATATAAACGTAATAAAAATAAAAGAAAGCTCGGCTAATATGGACTAGTGAAGTCCATATTATAGTTCTTCCGGTTTTATACTTTGTTCTTCTGTTTGTATTAGTACCGATCATATAATAGTAATGTCTCTAATACTAATAATGCATCTACCTTATGCTAATGCTAACTACCTTATCCTTTATCCATTGTAAACATGGCCTAAACATTGCGTAGAGAAACAAGGTTAAAATCTTATCATCACCATCATGATGGTTGTTGTTTATGGTCAGTGGGTACAACAGCATGTGCTTTCTATCTCCCTCTTATCAAATGTTGAGTTAATGTAATCGCCGTGAAGATTACCTTAACGTAACCTATCCCCCCCTCCCCTCAGGCATCCTTATCACCACGATCGCCTCCAAAGGAGAGCTCCAGAACTGGCCCGAGCTTCTGCCTAAACTGTGTCTCCTGCTGGACTCCGAGGATTACAACACATGTGAGGTAGGTGTAATTACAAGATCTTGATGACCTCATTTTGAGGCGTGACCTCGATTTCACGTTATTTAACGGCAAGTCGATTGCCGTTGTGTTGGTGAGTAAAGAACAAACCATCCCATAACCCCCCCCCCCCCCCCCCCCCCCCCCCGCTAAATAGTAATACTACATTTAATAAGTAACCGTTATGTATTTATGGGCGTGATGCGCCGTTTGTGTTCAAGGAAACAGCCGATCATCATGCACCAAATTTATAATTAGGCTTTAAAAGTGGCCTTATTATAGCGCCAGATGTGGGCGTGATTAGCCATTACAAGCCATTTCAAAATGGTCCTGTGGCGAAAATTGTCGTTGTGACATCACAAGTGGGAGTTTCCGCCTACCCAGTGGACTGTACCAGCTGGTCAGCATACATCTAGGTGGACACTCCCACTTGTGATCATTTTTAGTCACACCTGGTGCTATAGTCGGGCCCCTTTTTAAAGTGGCTGTCCATCATTTTCCCGCCTACCAGGGTGCGTTCGGCGCGCTGCAGAAGATCTGCGAGGACTCTGCAGAGATCCTGGACAGCGACGTTCTGGACCGGCCGCTCAACATCATGATTCCCAAGTTCCTGCAGTTCTTCAAGCACATCAGTCCTAAGATAAGGTCAGCCTCCTTCCCTTCCTTTCCTCCCTTCCTTCCCTCCCTTCCTTCCCTCCTGACCTCCCCATGCCATTCCTATTGCCCGTCAATACTAAGTCACCCATCGTCCTCTGGGGAAAACCGACCACTTTACAATTCTGTGTGTGTGTGCCGACTCAGCATTGTACTGACCTTCTGAATCAGATTGATGATGATGATGATGATGTAGTCACTTTCAGGACAGCTCACCAGCGTATCGCGATAACTGACTAACACTGACTAAAATGATAAAGGACTCCTATTACACCACCCGGTGTGAGTGTGATTAGCCATTCCAAGCGGTTTCATCTCTGGGATTTGACATCACAAGTGGGAGTGTCCTCCCAGATGTATGGTGGATAGATCAGCCTCCCAGTTGCTACAGTCCACTGGGTAGGCTGGTAGGCTGATCTATCCAGCTTAAACATCTGGGTGGATACTCCCACGTTGTGATGTCAAAACCCGGAGATGACGCCGGTTTTTGAAGCCCCTCGGAATGGCTAATCACGCTCACACCTGGTGGTATGATATGTCTCCTTTAAAATCCTTCTCATCCAATACGAGAACGGCCAGTTTTTTGCCAGACCTTGGTGTGAACGAACAGCCTTCGGATACTTCCTACGTTGACGACGACCACACCAACGTTTTTGACAATGTCCTCATCTGTGCGTTGCAGGTCCCACGCCATCGCCTGTGTGAACCAGTTCATCATCAGCCGAACCCAGGCACTGATGTTGCACATCGACCCCTTTGTGGAGGCAAGTAACGACCTTGTGTCGTTCGTTCACCTGCATATCGTTTTGGCTAAACTTCCTGTCCGTTTCTTTGCCGTTAGTGCTCACCTCCTACTAGCCTCGTCTTGAGCCTATCTTGCGGGTTCATAATCTGTCTGGGCCAGATTTCAAGCTATCTGTTTGTATCCGAAGCAATATTGGTTTGGACCAATCAGCGTCCTACTGGCAGCTATGGGGGCCGTGGTTTAGGTGTGGCGACAGCAAGAAGCAACTCTTTGTTCAGAAACAACAACGGCAATAAAAGGATGGTTCATCCAATCACCTGCCAAGTATTTTATTGTGCCAGCCCTTTTCAGGGAAGTCATCACAGTTTCCAATGATGACTTCCCGGATGGTTTTGTGAAACAAACCATCTGGCGCGTCACGTTTACCCTCTCTCCTCCCCACGTCTTGCATGACTGGTCTCTTTTTCCAGGCAGCTTTCTTTTCTTCAGACGTTTTTTTTTGTGGTTTTGTTTGGTGGTTGTGTAAGCTGGAATCGGGAGCTTCTCCTGTTCCTCCGTTTGTCGCTGTGTTACTGACCGAGCACTCGATAGCAGAGATGGCTGACAGGATATACAGCTATCTAACCCTTATCTTAACTAATAAAGCCACAATAAACCACATTTGAAAATGTATCCCTCTGACATCAACAGTAATTTATAAGTCCCGACATGGCGGTGTGCTTTGGCTTTAATGGCCCGTGCAACAAGACACCCGTTGGCAACCAGAATCCCCTCTTTTTAAATACAGTATAGATGCCCTTGGTGGGACACCTTTTTTTTTGAGTTTCCCCAAAGATATAGACAGAACAGCACATCTAAAGCAAAACCTTCAAACAAATAAAACAGAAAAGTAAAATAAAATAATATTTCAATATTCACACAAATATATTCTAATTAGGCATACATTTAGTCAATGTCACGTCTCATATAAATGTTCCATTTTTCCCAGTACGTTTCAAATGTATTCTCTCAAGAGAATACCTTTGAGTGAGAATACCTTTGAGTGTTTGCACACCGTGTGCAAACACCCTGGCAGTGTTCACCATGCCACAGTCTACTCCACTTGAGCAACACTGGACTGGACACGTTTTAAATCGAGACCATTTCATCCAGAGCAGCCCGCAACCCACGTGGGTCCCGGGCTGCTCTCGCTTGACGTGTTCCGTGTTTAGACGGACACACGGGGCCACACCGAGGAGGACGACCCTGACTCGGCCCTGATCCTGCCACGGAGCGTGGATATACTGCCTCCTGCGAACGGCAAAGCAATCCGTTTTATGTCCTCTTAGATTGTCATAGAAGGGGGCTGGGCTGGTGGTGGGGGCGTTGTAATCAATAGCTTGTGTTGATGAGGAGGTGGTGGTGGTGGTGGTGGTGACATTATTTACTGCAGGTGACACAGTGACAGTGCAAACATGTTTTTGGATTTCTGCAATCCTGTCACCCATCAAGGCTATCTCCAGACGATTCAATTCCCCTTTAAGTGGATTCTGATACATGGAGTGATGAAACACGGGCAGTAAGGTTTATGACAAAGAAGAATGGTGGTGATTTGAAATGATGAAAAATATGATATCACACCTGGGGTTGGCAAAATCAGTAGACCCATTGTCTAGTGATTGCAGCCAGATATATATACAGAGAAAAAAATATACAAATGTTGTCTGGATCATCAAAGTTTATTTGAGAAATGAAGATGAAGGTTTTTATGTGTTTATTTTGGTACATAAACACCAACTAGTTATAGCTGATATGATTACGTGATGTTAGCTTTGGATTACTAAGCAATGGAACCTGTTTCCTACCACGGAACTCATTGCTTGCTAAACATTGGAACCTGTTGCTTAGTAACAATGGAACCTGTTGCTTAGTAACAATGTAACTTGTTGCTTACTAAACAATGGAACTCATTGCTTACTAGCAATGGAACCTGTTCCTTACTAACAACGGAACCTGTTCCTTTGAACAACAGAACCTGTTCCTTTGAACAACAGAACCTGTTGCTTAGCAACAACAGAACTTGTTGCTTCTTAATCAGTAAAACTCTTTTCTTATCAAACAATGGAAAATTTTTCTTATCAAATGTCATTATTCAATTCTTAGATTGTTGGGTCATAATAAGAGAATGAATGAAAGTTGTCTCATTATTTCCTTCATGCAATATTAGCTTTAGCTAGGGCTATAGTATGTCGGGACACTGACCCACCAACCAACGTTGGTCTCCTTGGCTCCCCTACAGAACCTGTTTGCCCTGGCGACGGACGAGGAGCCGGAGGTCAGGAAGAACGTGTGCCGGGCGCTGGTGATGCTGCTGGAGGTGCGCATGGACAGACTGCTGCCACACATGCACGCCATCATCCAGGTGAGCGCACAGGCACGCCGCGTGGCCATTGGTTGGTTGGCGGTTGGCGGCCACTTTGGCCAACTGTCGGAATGGGTTCTCTTGTGTATGTGTACGTCTATATCCTGTGTATGTATATATATGATATGACAATTCTGTACGTATCTTAGTGCAAGTGGAGCCGGATTCTCAGCGCAGTTGTCCTTTCCTGAGTCCTTATGAATTCTCCTTTCCGTCATTCCTTGACCTCACAACGGGGTTAAGGTAAAGTAGTTAGTTAGTTAGCAGTTTTTACTATTTGAATGCAGACCATGTGTTCTCTGGCCCCTCCCCCTCCTGCAGTACATGCTGCAGCGGACACAGGACCAGGACGAGAACGTGGCGCTTGAGGCCTGCGAGTTTTGGCTCACACTGGCCGAGCAGCCCGTGTGCAAGGACGTGCTGGCCGGACACCTGCATCTGTAAGACTGTGTGTGTGTGTGTGTGTGTGTGTGTGTGTGTGTGTGTGTGTGTGTGTGTGTGTGTGTGTGTGTGTGTGTGTGTGTGTGTGTGTGTGTGTGTGTGTGTGTGTGTGTGTGTGTGTGTGTGTGTGTGTGTGTGTGTGTCCACCCATGCGCGATCTCACCTTGCAAACATTCACACACACATATATATATATATATACACACTTGCATGCTGTCACATGCACACACACACACACACACACACATGCTGTCACACACATGCTCCCACGACGAACAAACGTACACACACAGACATACATATACATGTGCACATACGCACACAGACACACACACACACACACACACACACACCGAACCAATGAGGAATTGAACTTGGCACGCACGCACACACACACGTGTGTGCGGAGGGTAGTAATATACCCGAGACCTTGAGAGGGGGGCATTCCCTTCCAAATGATCCTCCTGACCTTTGACCCCCCCCTCCTGGCTGTAATGGCTCTCTCCGCCCTTTTGACACATTAATCTATATCCTTCCACACTGTAGAAACAGGATGTATAGATTCATCATACAAGCTATCCTTGGCCTCTGATTGGCTGAGAGCCTCTCTGTGTGTGTTCTCTTGTGTCAGGCTCACCCCGGTGCTCGTCAACGGGATGAAGTACTCTGAGATCGACATCATTCTGCTCAAGGTGAGTCCGCGGGGACCGGGTACACCTAGCGGCCATCTTGGTTGTACGCGCTAGCTTGGAGTGAGTTCACCTCTAGCGGCTAACTGAGCCATTCACCATGATAACAATGCATTATAAACATAGCACTTGTTTTGTCAAACGGTTTGCGTGTCAGCTGGCAGGAAGAGTGTAGCAATGTAGCGTGCTACAACGTTCATGTCATCACAAACTATATTTAGAACATGCCAGAAGCACATATCATTCTATGGTTTTGTTTTTTCTGCTGACCGACAGCAAGGCCAATGCAGTTTTTCTTCCTGTTTTAGACCGGTGTTTATGTAGCAAGACTCTGGTATAGGCATATAGACACGCATAGCATCTATATGCTATGCGTGTCTCTTAAATGTTGTGGGTCTCTCTCTGAGAAAAGCATTTCTGCCGTTAGCGCAGAAGCACGCCATGCACTCGGACCATTAATATAAATATGCGTACAAGTATTAGACGATGCTTTTAAGGCCTAATTAACCAACGCTAAACAAGTGGATTTCCCCCAAAACACCTTAACAATACCTTAACTCATTATTTTAATAATTTCAGTTCAGTAGCTGCGGGTCATGTCAGGTGTGCTACCGTTTCGCAGGTCAATCAGTTGTACTTTGTGGGAGTGTGTGTGTTAGTGGCTGGCTTAATTGGCCTCACCCGGCCCAGTTAGCATCTGGGGTGGTGGGTGGGGCTGCACGCCTGTGGAGCATTGGCTAATCAGTGCACCACAGGTTAAGACAACCACCAGCACGCACACTCAGGAGAGTGCTAGCATGCTAGCTCGCTGTATTCCATCTGCTCTGTTCATTATTCTCATCACAAACTTTGCAATAAACCGGACTTTACAATCACTACTAGGGATGGGTACCGAGAACCGGTACCACTATGGAACCGGTTCCCGTACAACCGGTACTAACCGCACCGAATCAAAACGCATATTTCGGTGCCTCATTTCGGTGCCACGAGTTAAAATGCCATTTGAAATATCCACTGCATTCTAGCGCCCTCTAGTGCTCGAAACGAAATATCGCTGATGCACACGTCACGTTGCCCAACCCACACCTAACTTTAGTAAACATTTCAGACAGTGACAGCAAGTACCCGCAAAATGCCGAAACCACGACGGTCGAAAGTGTGGCTGCATTTTACCCCAAAAAACGCGAACAATACTACCTGCAACAAATGTTTAAAAACCATTGCATGCAAAGGGGGGGAACACCTCCAATTTGATGAAGCACCTTTTGGCGAGTCACGGTATGAACCTGAAGGCCGAAGCATGCACAGTGTTCGACCCTTGAAATCGTCAAGCCCAGTACCAAGCACCTCAGCCCAGTACCAAGCAACTCAGCCGGTGGTGTGGGAGACCCCGACGACGAGACGATTGACGAGGATTCCAGCCGCATTTCTTCATGTTAGTAACGTAACGTTAACGATGCAAATCTTTAATTTATAAATCAACGTTTTTACGTGTTACATACGTTGATAATAAATAAATAAATTAACTAATTAATGAATGAACATAATATATATTATTATTGCAGTAGTGACCCCATTCACCTTGGCCAAGAAGGGAACCTTGCATTCTTTTTCCACTGTGGAATCTCCATGGTTCAGGTAAATAAATAAATACCATATCATTGTTTTAGGTAATTGCATTATGTGAAAATAATGTTTATTTAGTGTGT
Organism: Coryphaenoides rupestris; assembly: GCA_002895965.2. Taxonomy (NCBI): domain Eukaryota; kingdom Metazoa; phylum Chordata; class Actinopteri; order Gadiformes; family Macrouridae; genus Coryphaenoides; species Coryphaenoides rupestris. The sequence goes on from PIJE02000298.1 coordinate 187,575, forward strand.
ATAATCTAGTTATGTGCCATTAAGACAAATAAGACTAATACACATCCTTAAATTTCTTTAATACAGAGAGATGACCAGTGCCCTTAATCCTCGCTACCGCCCCCCGTCCAGGGATACTCTGATGAATACCCTCATTCCTGCATGGTACTCTGTCGAAAAGCAGAATGTTGTTCAGGAATTGGCACAAGTGATCAAGGCTGCTATTACCTGTGATGGGTGGACCAGTGTGGCACAGGACCATTATTTGACAGTCACTGTGCACTACTTTTCACTTGCTTTGTTTGCTGTTATTTGCTCTTATTTATTATTAGTAGTTGTACTGTTTTACTTATTTATTGTTCAATTGTTTTGCCTTTGCAATAAAAAAAGACATTCTTTAACGTTGTTGTTTGCTCTTTAATTTAAAGAAGGTATCGGTTCTGGCACCGTTTTGGCACCGGTATCGTTTTAAAAGTATCGGTTTGGCACCGGTATCGGATAAATCTAAACGATACCCAACCCTAATCACTACTGCCTGTGTCCTTGGAGGAGCCCGAAAGAAGCCACATATATGTATGTGGCATCATTGCAGCAGGATAACTGCTTAGTCTTTTCATGACTTCCTTCGAATAGGCCTACCTGTTTTAAATCAGATATAGAATAATAATAATAACCGTGGATGTGTGAACGAGCTGGTGCTCCTACTGAAGGACGTGGGGTCACGCGGCGGTGCTCCTCAGCTGTTCTAGTCGCTCCGGAGCTTCGTCGTTGAAGTGTCAATCAATTCGCTCCGTAAAGAAACCTCGATCTGCCAGATTATATTTACCGATGTCGCTATGTGTCTTCACTTTCTTCAGGTTTACTGAGTTTAGCTGCTCAGTGAGCGGATTGATAAAATGAATGTATTAGAAGAGAGAAAAATAATATAATTTTTATCACGTCTCTTCTTGGATTTATTTTGGATGGTCTTGTTGAACTTTCAGACAACCCCTCCTAGCTGTTTTGCTCCCACCCAATCTGACAGATAAACTGGTTTAGATAAAAAAATAAATAGTAATTTTGAAATGGAAAATGGAAAAAATGTTTCCAGAATTTTTTTTTGACAATTGAATTTTTTTTTAAAGTCTACTTCTACTTACTTACTCACTGTCGTCGTGGATTGCTGCAAAAAGAAAAACGGAATCTTGGTTTTGTCCTGCATTATAAATATAAACCTCCCATTACTTGTTAGTTTTTTTTAATGTTAGTTTTTTTTGTGTGTGAGTTTTATGACAAAACATTTATTATTATTATTATTATTATTATTATTATTATTATACGAGGCTACATGAATGCCCGTGAGTCTGTGTTGTTGGTGGGAATGTGTGACACGTTGGTTCCATGTTCTAAATGCTGTTCATATTTACCAGGATGTAATCGTCAGCCAAGAATAACTTGTAGGGAATGTAGTGGTGCCTTAAGCAGCCATTTTGATTTATTGCTGTGTCCAACAAGACCAGGCCCAGAATCAGGAGTCCTTCAATGTCTGAATGCACAGTGGGTGGGGTTCACTCATTGTCTACGCCTAGAATAACCAAATAACTGGGAATTAATTTTTATGAATTTTTATTTTTTAATCTATTGTCCCCCCAAGAACCAAAATCAAATCAAATTGTGAGATACCGACAGATTCACACCCATAGTAATTCAACTTTCTCGACAACCGCTCATCCGATTGACGTCACACTTGGCAGAGGTATTGCTGTGGACCCAAGGAAGTGCAGTGTGAGAGATAACATGAATAGTAATGAACAGGGGCCTTCATTGAAGTGGTCTGGTTCCCTCTCTCCAGGGGGACATCGAGGAGGACGAGGCCGTCCCCGACAACGAGCAGGACATCCGACCGCGCTTCCATCGCTCGCGCACGGTGGCGCAGCAGCACGAGGCGGACGGCATCGACCAGGACGACGACGGCGAGGACGACGACGACGACCTGGACGACGACGACACCATCTCGGACTGGAACCTGCGTGGGTGAACCGCCGCGAAACTGTCGCACGCTATAGCTAATAACTGTAGTTCCAACTCCAGCCACTAGAGGCTACTAATGAGCAAATGCCTGTGTGTCCCTGTGTGCGTATAGGCAAGTGTTCGGCGGCGGCGCTGGACGTCCTGGCCAACGTGTTCCGGGACGACCTCCTGGTCCATCTGCTGCCCCTACTCAAGGAGCTGCTCTTCCACCCGGAGTGGGTCATCAAGGAGTCCGGCATCCTGGTCCTGGGAGCCATCGCTGAGGGTATACGATAATAACCTCCGCTTTATCAGTCCCAAATGATGGGACATTTTAGGAAGACCAACTGGGAAATGTAGGAGTCTCGGGAAGGAACTTTGGGAATCTCAGATGGGAAAGTTGTGATTTCCACGTGGGAATCTGTGAATCTCGAGAAGGAAATTTGTGACTCCCAGTTGGGAAATCTGTGATTTCCGGGTGGGGAAATTTGGGGAATCTCGGGAAAGAAATTTGGCAATACCAGAAGAGGAAGAATCGCAGGTGGCAAATTTGGGAATAAGTAGAAGAAGAAGATTCAAAAGATGAGCTTAAGGGATTTTTAAATGTTAGAGCAACTAACAGATGATTTATATAATGATTTATCATTGGCCACCGATTGTACTCCTCCTAACTGTCCTTGGAAGGAGAGATCAGCCTTCCGAGTACCCATGGTTTCCTCCCCCTTCGGATTTTGGGGAGTAATTCCTTGCACTTGGGGGAGGGGGCGGTGTTGTCTGTGTATAATGTGAAACTCTTAAGAGTGCAACTGACAAACTGTGATCAATTGGCTTAATGCTTGAATTACATTATTTTGTCCTTTTTAAAACGTGCACTATTATTATTGTAAGACTTTTGCGTGTGGGTGGGAGGTGAGTCCTGGCTCGGACATTGATTAGTCCTCGCAAAAGAAAAGCCAGATAAAGCTGTAAAAGACGTTTTCAGCGAGCTCGGAGGTTGTTGTTTAGCGACTGCGACTTTGTAAGCGGTAACACGCAGGTAGCCAACGGCAGGGCTGATCCCCTCCACAGGCTACGTCCTGTCAGCCAGACAAACAGATAATGTGATGATAATGTGACGTCGACCTCCAGGCTGCATGCAAGGCATGATCACGTACCTGCCCGAGCTCCTGCCCCACCTGGTGCTGTGTCTGGCGGACAAGAAGGCCCTGGTGCGCTCCATCACCTGCTGGACGCTGAGCCGCTACGCCCACTGGGTGGTGTCGCAGCCCCCCGACACCTACCTCAAGCCCCTGATGACGGAGCTGCTCAAACGCGTCCTGGACAGCAACAAGAGGGTGCAGGAAGCCGCCTGCAGGTAAGGTGTAGGTGTAGGATCTTACAAAGGATCTTACAAGCTTCTTCCATACTATATACTGTATGCCATTGCCTCAACTTCCAATAATGTTTATATTTACCTATAATTCTATTTTTCCTTGACATATTTTTGCACGTTTCATCAAAATGTAAAAACCCCTTTGTAATTCTTATTCAATATCAAGTACTTCGGCTGTGACACCTCTGGAATTAAATAAATTAAATCATATTCCAGTATATACGTATATATTTTTTGGTTTTAAGAGTTGCCTCAGATTAGTTAAACTAAGAGTTCACGATCACATGACGTCACAAATTTTTAATTTAGAGTTAAAATAAAATCATATACTCACATTCAACACTCCCCCTCCATCTCCTCCTCCTCTCCGTGACCAGTGCCTTCGCCACGCTGGAGGAGGAGGCGTGCACGGAGCTGGTGCCCTACCTGGCCTACATCCTGGACACGCTTGTGTTCGCCTTCGGCAAGTACCAGCACAAGAACCTGCTGATCCTCTACGACGCCATCGGGACCCTGGCCGACTCGGTGGGCCACCACCTCAACAAGCCGGTACGCTGGGGGTGGTGGTGGTGGGGGGAGGGGGGGTGGAGGTATAGACGCCGGTGGCGCAGGGTAAATGGTAAATTATAATTGCATTTATATCACGCTTTTATCCAAAGCGCTTTACAGTATTTCCTCACATTCACCCATTCATACACCGACGGCGGTGTCAACCATGCAAGGTAACAACCAACACGTCAGGAGCAGTTAGGGTTAGGTGGCGTCTTGCTCAGGGACACCTCGACAGTTAGATAGAGGGGGAACCCGGGGATCAATCTAGCAACCTTCCTGGTGCCAGACAACCGCTCTTAGCTCCTGAGCTACTGCCGCCCTGGGTGGTGGTGGTGGTACATTGTAAACCCCTTCGCACAATAAGACACTTAAAAGCTCATAACTTTGCCACCTTTCAACCTTTCAATCTCTTTCTAGCCACATGAGGGATATAGTGTGGATAAAATATGACCGCAGTTGTAAAGCTTTACTCAGTTACTTACTTACTTACTTGACTATTAATAGCTCCATAGCACAGCAAGTTCCATCTTACACTTCAAATACCTTTTCAACATCTCATAGTCTAAGGCAGCGGGTGTGAAACATGCGACCCGAGGGCTGGATGCGGCCCGCGAGCCGATCCAATCCGGCCCGGGAGGACCTCCAAACTGTATAGCGCACCGAGAGTACATCTTCGGTCATATCAAAAGTGTTTCGCTAGTCCGGCCCCCTGCTAACTAGCATTTGGTCTGTTATGAGCCTCAATCTCAGATGAGTTTGACATTGACACCCCTGGTCTAAGGTATTTTCAATAGTTACCGGAGCACTTTGAATGTTTCCTTCGTGGATGTTTCTGGATGCAATGCGTCTGTTCTGGAATCCATTTTGTTTTTTTCGTCAGGAGTACATCCAGATGCTGATGCCGCCGCTGATCCAGAAGTGGAACCAACTGAAAGACGAAGACAAAGACCTCTTCCCTTTACTCGAAGTATGTTCATCTACACGACCGCCACTATCTGTAGCGGCGCAATGCTGGGCTTAAATAAGAATTGTAAAAAAACAGTTGAACAGTTTCAAAGTTAATGTGATTTGGAGTCTTGCTCAAGTGCCCGGTTGGGGGTTTGAACCCACAACCTCGAACACCCACCCAACCCTCGACAATAACGGTCGTCCACCAACCCCCACTCTTCACTATACTCTGTCCTCCTCCACAGTGTCTGTCGTCGGTGGCCACCGCCCTACAGAGTGGCTTCCTGCCATATTGTGAGCCTGTGTACCAGCGTTGCGTGAACCTGGTGCAGAAGACGCTGGCGCAGTCGATGGTGAGCACCGTACCAATAACACAGAAGAACAACAACGCACCACAAACCAATCAGTGGGGGTGATGCCCTTGATGTTCCAGAAATAACTGCAAAACTGATTATACGTCCGGTGTTAGATGGCTAATAAAGGGCTTCAAATAACTCAAAATAATAGCTCTTATAAACTTGACCTACTGTACAGGGCACCTTTTTTGAAGTCGCTTCTTTAAGGAATTTTTTTCTTTAAGTCGTTTTTTTTTTTTATTATCTTACTCTCGTATCATGCTTATTTGATTTTCAGTTAGTGTGTATTGAGTTATTGTCTGAATTTAATTGCATCCTGGTTTCTAATGATATATTATATTTATCGTAACCCTTTCAGTTTGAGCACCTTTTACACTGATTTTACTTTTTTTACTAATGAGACTTAAAGCTGTTAAACCCTATGATTGTTTCCACCCGCCCTCCATTTTATTTTTCCTTGCTCTTTTCTTTTCTCCAGCTCCACCAATCGCAGCCGGAGCAGTACGAGGCCCCCAGACAAGGACTTTATGATCGTGGCGCTTGGACCTGCTCAGCGGGCTGGCCGAGGGCCTGGGCGGCAACATAGAGCAGCTGGTGGCGCGCAGCAACATCCTCACGCTCATGTACCAGTGCATGCAGGTGAAGAAACGATGCGGAGAGACACAGAGGGACACTCAGAGGGGGACACGGGAGAGAGACAGAGGGACGGAGAGAGGGACACAGAGGGACACCAGAGAGAGACAGAGGGACGGAGAGAGGGGACACAGAGGGACACGGAGGGGCTCAGAGGGACACAGGTAGACACAGAGGGGACACAGAGAGAGATGGAGGGGACACAGAGACAGACACACAGGGAGACAGAGGGACACAGAGGACAGACACACAGGGAGACAGAGGGACACAGAGAGAGACACAGGGACACAGGGACCACTGGGAGAGACTCAGGGAGACACACAGAGACTCAGAGAGGACACGTAGACTCAGAGGGACAAGTTGCTACGCTTGAAATCCGCCCAGTGGTGAACCAGCGGTATTCTGGTCGCCTAGCACCTGATGTTTGCCGTGGCGTTCGCCATGCTAAGCGGCGAGCTCGTCACCACACCTAGCTTAGTTAACTTGGTCTAGCCTCGCTAAACCCTCTTCTTCTTCTTCCTCCTCCTCCTCCTCCAGGACAAGATGCCTGAAGTGCGTCAGAGTTCCTTCGCTCTGCTGGGCGACCTGACCAAGGCCTGCTTCCACCACGTGAAGCCGTGCATCGGTAGGCTGATTATCACCTGTACCGTAGCCTAGATCACCGAGATCAGCCCTCTGGTCAATGGCAGTCCTATGACGCGCAGTGAGGGTTGACTGCCTAGCGAGGCGTTTGATTGGAGATCATTATCATAATCATGTGCAATTTTCCTCATATCATGTGCAATACTAATTCTCATTACTTCTTTTCAATACCATTTCCAACTTGTTTTGTTTACTAAATATCTTAAGCCGAAGGAAAAATATAAGGTCATATATTCAGCAACCTCTGGCAAAAGAATTTCCTTCGGGATGAATAATGTTCAATCTTATCTTAACTTATCAAACAATAATGTCAAATAACAAACGTTGTACCCTGTCTTCTGTTTTCTGTGTCCACATCTGGCGTGCGTTCCCGCTCCCCTTCCAGCCGAGTTCATGCCCGTGCTTGGCACTAATTTGAACCCGGAGTTGATCTCGGTGTGCAACAACGCCACTTGGGCTATTGGTGAGATAGCGATACAAATGGGTACGTGTCTCCCTTCTCCCCATGTTCTCCCGACCCATCACGATCTGTGTGTTTGCTGCACATGACGTTACGCAACTGTATTGGACTGTAGAGTGTGCGCTTGTTGTTGAACCGCGCAGGGCCCGAGATGCAGCCGTACGTTGCCATGGCGCTGCGGCTGCTGGTGGAAATCATCAACCGGCCCAACACGCCCAAGACGCTGCTGGAGAACACAGGTACCCCCCACACGGTGGTGCTGCCGAGGCATGCGATGCAACGCAGGGAGGTGCACACACACGCGCACACACACGCATGCATAGCACATGCAGGGAGGTGTACACACACGCACACATGCTGAGGCACACACATAGGGAGGTACACGCACACACATAGGGAGGCACACACACATGCACAAACACATACATACATTTAATATAGATCATGTTTGTAGCACATCGGCAGATATAATACTTAACTAATCACCCATATATTCATAAAATAGCACCTGGCCTTTTAAATTAAGACTAAAAAAGGTGACCTGGGCTCCTATTGGTTAATACTAAATTGAGTTGTGTATTGATGAGTTCAATTGGACCACCATCAACCAATCAAAAGCCTTTCTGGTCCCGGAGGGAGATGTGACCTACTTCAATAGGGACACTATAACGACTCTGTAGATGTGTACCTGTTTGTTTGTTTGTTTGTTGTCAAGTTATTTATTTGTTGCTTTTTAGTTACTGTTCTTTAAATGTGGATGCATTTTCTGCTAATTGATGTTGAATGTTGTTACGGACAGCGAATGTTTGATGCAGGATACATAAAGAGAAAATCATAACGGCCAATCAAACTGGGAACTATGTTCCGAACCGCTTGGTTCTCACTCACGTTCACCTTCCACCCAAAATTGTAATCTCTGACATGTGTCAGTAGTACTTTTCGGATCAGATACCGGCCCTTCATCGAGTGATAGACACACACAACGTCCACAACGTTTAGATGGAAGGTGGGCTTGGTCGAAAGCATAACGACAATAATGACTCACTAATTGTCATTAATTAACAACCCCCACTGCACCACTGCCATCTCGTCTCTTGAGTGTGTGTATATATATATATATACACAGTATATATACGTATATATATACACATGTATATCCTGCACTGAACTGTACTTCTAATGAGCCTGCCATCTGCTTTCTGCATGCACCATTTTACTGTTCATAAATGCCTGTTTGTTAATGAGAATGTTGCATAGTTTTGTGTCTCTTGAAGGTTCCTCCGTCCTCTCTGCCTCACAACCAACCCGGCAGTGCTGGACTCTAGTCTGGAGTAAAATCTGTCATTTAGAAAGAAAGAAAAAGGAAATAAATTCAGATTTTTCTTTTTTTAATGTTAATTTTTGTTTAAATGTTAACACGTGTGTGTGTGTGTGTGTGTGTGTGTATGGTGTGTGTGTGTGTGCGTGAGTTTAAGGGAGAAATATCTGCAATCTCTGGCCGATTGGGTCTGTAACGGTGGCCACTTCGATTCCCCAGAGTTAGAGTTAATTCTACTTTTACGAGACACCCATTGGTACGCCTGCTTTGAAAGTGGCACCAAGTCATTATACTAGTCTTTATACACTTTATTACACTTTATTTCAACCACCAAATCGCTCTTCTCCCTTAAACGTCTTTGTTGTCGATAGTCATATTTTGCATTCCTCCCCTCTTCTTACTCCAGAGGGCGGGAGGGCGGGAGGGAGGGAGAGGGGGGGGGGTTGTAATAATCTGCATTAGTGAAACCGTCTTGTTTATTCACATACAGATTCTGTTGATTTTTATGTTTCTGAGTTCTTTGTTTTTTTTCTTTATTTGTTTCTCCCCCACGCCCCCATCCCCCCCCTCCCCCCCACCCCCTCCTCCTCCTCCTCCTCATTGCTCATGTCTTGGTTGGCGTTTGGTGGTGTGTAACCGTGATTGCGTTACCTTAGCGATAACAATTGGTCGTCTTGGTTACGTTTGTCCTCAAGAGGTGGCACCCGTGCTACAGCAGTTTATAAGACCCTGGTGTGTATTATTAAATCTTTTATTTCATTAATTTCCTCTCTTTCTCTCTCTGCTTCTTCTCCCTCTCCTCCTCCTCCTCCTCCTCTTTTGCTCTCTGAGAATTGTTGCTCTATCCCTCCTCCCCCCCCCTCCCTGCTACTGTCGTCTCTCATACTTGTGATCTGGAGTCTTTTCTGTTCATGTAGTTTAACGGATCACTTTGTGTAAAATCACTGCCGACCCTCGTGACTAACCCTGTCCTCTCCGTAGACAAGGCCTTTTACTTTGTGATGTTGTCGTTTTTTTGCCTCGGTAGCACCGTCATGTTATTACACATTAACTCATTTAATTTTTCAGTTCTTGTCATCGTTATCTGTCGCTAACGATCTAAAGAGTGCATGGGATTGTCACATGTTTGCTGGTATAGAAAAAAAAAGATTTATAAAGAGAGGAGCGTTATTTGCCCCCAAAAAAATTGGCCAAATCGCTCTCTCAATTATTAGTCGGCCAGCTGCATGTGGCTTTCCCAGAAGTCCCCCGATAGTAAGTTAAAGTAAACGTACATTTCTAAGGTGCTATAGATAAGGTTACCCTCTAAAACTTTCTCATAACCAAAACCAACACTTAGTTAAGACGACAGAGACATTAGGACGATCTTTAAGTGAATAGCAATACGCATCTTTCGAAGGCGTGCATGCTTACATTTCTACTTTCTTATTTTTTTGTTCAGAGCAAAATATATTTGTTTTTCCTGCCAAGAAATGTTTGATATTTTAGATTAACGTTAATTATTAGTTATCATTAATGCTCACCAATACTCAAACAAAGCGTTATTGTTCAGGAGCATGGATAGAATGTGTTTAATTGAAGCAAAGTAAAAATTAAAAGATTATATACTGTATATACTTTTTTTTTAACTAATGGCAGATTAAACAACAACTTAACATCTTTCAGGTGTTTTTTTGTCTTCTGAAAGTATAGCTCCTATTTAGCCGTTTGTGGTGGCATTTAAAAAGAGGTGTTCCCCGTCTCAGGTGCACGTCTCTGCGGAACATCAGAGACAATGAGGAAAAGGATTCGGCCTTCCGAGGCATCTGCACCATGATCAGCGTCAACCCTGGAGGTGTGGTGCAGGTGAGCCCCTCGCACAGCGCCCAGAGTTCCAGAGAGTTCTAGAGTTCCAGAGTTCTAACGCAGTGACGAGATTGACGAATGATGCAAGACCGTGTGCTATCTGTTCGTCTATTCCGTCTCCCCCTCCAATCACTGTTCTTTTCCCCCCCCCCTCTAGGATTTTATATTCTTTTGCGATGCGGTTGCATCCTGGGTAAATCCAAACGAAGAACTACGTGACATGTTTTGTAAGGTAAAGCGAAACCAGGTCACGGCTTTTAATGTTTATTTCGTACACACATGACATTCATTATTTTGTGAAATTATCCCTTAAATGATCAGACAATATCCTAAGATTGCCAGATGCTATTGAAGATGGTATTTCAAGCTAGCTGCAGGAAAAATGTTGAAGGAAAGAAAACGCTCAACTCCTTACCCCTCCCCACATTCTCTAAGCCCCTTAAAGCTGAAACACTCTAAAAGGGCCACTGAAAAACCTTCCAGAAGCCCCTTTTCCAGAAAGATCCCAGAATACTGCTGAAGAGTCCTTCCGGCATTGTGTTTTTGAGGTAGTGGCTTATCCCTTCTACACAGACAATCGATCCCGCTTTGTTACTACCTCCGATGCCGGAATAAACGTGTTTGTACCTTCTACACGGAAGGCGAGGCAGAATAAAGCGAATGAATGAATAATTCTAATTCTAATGAATGTTTTAATTCCCACAACAAAACTTTGTCTGGCTGTGTACAAGGGGGCCAGTGAGATTCCGCTACAATGCTGCCGTTCTCGCCACGACTCACCGAGATCGCTGTAAAAAAAGAAGTACCGGCAGGATTTCTGATTCCCGTTTCATGCTATTCCAGATCCTGCATGGGTTCAGGAACCAGGTGGGGGAGGAGAACTGGCAACGCTTCTCGGATCAGTTCCCGGCTCCGCTTAAGGAGCGGCTGGCCAGCCTGTATGGTGTGTAGCGCTTCAACAAGCCACCGGGCCAACTCGGTTTGGGGTCAGTATTTCATTTGACTTTTTATTTATTCATTTGTCATTTCGGATTTGGTCCGGTCTTTGTTTTTTGGTCCAGTTTTCGAGAAACCAAACCTAGCTAGAAAGTGATGATTGTGCAGTTGTTTTGATTTGTTAATTTCCACAAATGTAACTCCAATTAGTTTCTCCAATTTTGATTGTATTTTTTGTGTGTTTGTTCTTACCACAGGTCCGTCACTATTGGGAGACTGATGCAGGGGAACCTTTTTCTACCCAGGGAACACATGACCCTTGAAATAGGGGGGTGGGGTCCGCCTACTGGAAGGGGGAGGGAGAGGGAGACAGGGGGGTGGGTGCCTGCCTCCCCCCACCCACTTCCAGAGCCACATGGACAGGGAGGGCGGGAGGGAGGAGGGAGGGAGGGTGGAGAGGGCTGCAGTACTCTGTGCACCGGAAGCATCCGTGCAAGGGAGGGAAAAAGAAAATGACGGCGCGAATTTAAATCACGAGAGGGAATTTTTTCCGTCTCGACTTGTTTCTCATCTCAGAAATCGACAAGTGACGCATTTAGGATAATGACCTTAATTTGATTTTTAAACACGCCTGGATTATTATAACTTGGGTTTTAAAAACAAGTGTCGGTAAAGGTTTTATTAAAAAAAACACCATTCTAAGATGAGGTAATCAATGTGACAGTGTAAGTGAATTCTACGATACGAGTAGAGGACATCTTTACAACCAGGAAATTGCCTGGTTTAGAGTTTTAAGGTGAATAATGGCTTGTTTAAATAAGAATCAAGACTCCCGCCGAGGATTAAAACATGGGGGGGGGGGTTTGAATTAACCTGTCCACCTTTGGCGGTGTCCTCACGTAACTCCACGTCTGCACATCTGCAGTCAGAACTACCTTTAGTGGTGATTGTGTTTTGTTTTTTTTATTTTATTATTAATCTCGAATAATTTAAGGAGTTCACCACACGGCAGAGACGTGTGTATGTCTCTGGTGAGAGAATACGATATGATTGTCTATGCTTGGTTTGACAGCATGCTTGCATCATAACAAAATTTGCCCGGCAACAGAGTGGCGCGTGTGTGTGTGCGTGTGTGCGTGTGTGTGTGTTGTAGTTGATTGGTCATTGCCCTGTAAAGGTTTGGGGTTTTTTGTTTTAAAAGCCGGGTACTCTTTCTGTTTTCTTTGTGTTAATAGCAAGAGAGTGACTATTGCCTACTGTAGTGTAGCATGTATGTGTTTCGCCACAAAACCAGAAGGGGGCTCCACCTCTGAGCTTCGTGGCTTGGTTGCCGTTCTCGGGACAGCCTAGCTGGGCCGGACTCGTGGACGAAGACCAACTCGAGATGAACTCCTCTGTGTTGGCGCCCCCTGTCATGGCGTTGTGGTACAGCTCTGTGCGTGGCGTTGTTTGACATCCGACTGGCCTTTTTGGGGGGGGGCTGTGAGGACGTACAAAGCCATCTTATCCCCTTGATATTCTCTCTTTTCTGTTGTCCTGGGTCCTCACCCATAGCAACAACAAAAAACAAACAAACAAACAAACGACGAAAGCTACAGTCCTGTCTCTCTTTTTTTCGTAAGGGTGTGCGTAATCTGTCAGCCGCTGGAGCAAACCCTGCAGGAAACACGATATCGATGTGAAAATTAAATGTTTCTTTTTGAGGGTACTGAGGTTTCGTTAAAAAAAATTGTTGATTCAGTTTTTTTTGTTTTTGTTTTGTGTGTTTTTGTAGCTTTTCTTAAAGCATCGTCTTGATGGATGAGTGGAGTGTTTTGAGTGCTTGTGATTGGCTGTTGTGGAGTAGCAGATCCCTGACATGTTGGTGGCCCCTTACATACGGGGAGTATAATTAAGAGAGGGAGGGGGCGGGGCTTAAATTCTACATAGGTATGGGTATATAAGGTATATGATAAATTAAGTCCTTAATGGTCAGCATTGGTTTATTTCAACACTGGTATATTTTTTGTCGGTTTGTTTTTTGGGGGTTTTTCTAATGAGATTTAATCATATGGTGGCTGGTGCCATTTTCTTTTTCTCCGCGTCATTTTCAATACTGTGAAACTACATCATATTGTTGTGGCTTTTGTCTCAAATGTTTTAGTTTTGTTTCATGTTACAGCCTGAACGTTTTGAACTGGTAGGGAGTACATTTTACGTTCTAAAACCCTTTTTTTTCCTCCTCCTTTCCCTCACTCTCTCTCTGCAGGTCAGAGTAATAATTGCAGTATTTTAATTATATGTTTTTAAAATGCCAAGCACTTCGATAGCAACTACACTACTTAGCCTAAATATAGTTTCATGCTGAAATCAACTCTTGTAAAGCGATTTGTTTCAGCACAACTATTATTCACACGCTTGTAATTATACTTAATTGTTTAGCCATTAGTTTTAGATATAACATATTTTGGAAAACTTGGTAGCTATAGATACTTAATATATATATATTATATATATTGAAATTATGTTGTTGTGCAATCGGAAATCCCAGATGTTAGATTTCAGACGATTAATTATGTTCAGTACCGCAGTACATCATGGAATACAGAGGGAGGCAGACAAGAGTACACTTTAGATTTAGTTGTTGTGTATCTACCCAGATGTACATGTGTAGTCTGTGCCACATTCCAGCTGTCTTTGCATGTCAAAACAAACAAAACAAACGTATATAAGAAGCCCCGTGTTGGGATTGGAAGGTTTTGGTCTATGAGTCACGTAAAACTAAAAGAAACTGTCGTTAACGGGGCTGAATTTGTGAATTGACCGCTGCTATTTGCGTCGTAGCTTCGTTGTAACACAACTTGAATTATGCGTTTTCGTAAAAAAAAAACCTCAGGTTGTCTGAGTTGATTGTTTTTGTTTGTGTCTCTCTCTCCCACAACATGTCTGCCTACCCCCCCCCATATCTTCTTTTACCAAATGAGATTTGCCAGCCTCTGGAATGAGACGATCTTGAAACAATAGGTTGTACACTTTTTTTTTGTGTTGGTTCACAATCACACATAAATGGTCATTAATGGAGAACTGATTTAAGAAAAAAGTTAACTTGCACATATGTATTTTCAAAACGGTGATTGTAGTCCAAACATAAATCGCATAAGAACAACACCACTAAATGAGAGCTTGCTATGAATATGGTATAGTTTCCAAATTAGAATTTTTACTCAAGAGCTTTATTAAATGTATTTTGTAAAGCGACAAAACCAATAATATTGAATGTCTGTTCCTTATACTGCTCAACTTTGATGGCCATTTAGCCTTGGAAAATCCATTTAGCCTTCATCTTTTTTGCTAATATTAGAGGCATTTCATTTAAATAAACTTATTATGCATTTTTTTTGATAAGCTGCTGAATTATTATAAAGTAAAAAATAGTACTACTGGGGCCACCAAATATTTTGGATCATGCAAAGAATCTATATTGTACTGTAGTAATTTTTGTAACAATATTTGTACAATGATCAAGTGGGCGTGACTGGTTACCATTGCTTGAATCTTTACATTGTTCAGAATAAATTGTTTACATTATTTGTCTGATTTGTATTTTCATTTAAATTAAATGACATTTCTTCAGGTAACCGCAGACTACAACAAACTAAAAGTATGTTTTCTTAACAAGATTGGATTAATATAACGCTGTATCATGTTTAATGACTTGACTAGTATGTACTCGCACAATGGTTGTAACAGTAGTATTAACATTACAAAAAGCAATATGTGTATGTGGGGTACTCGGAACAAAAAATAGTTTTAACGTTGGATATGAACAATTGGAAAATAACTCCGCCTCAAGAAAATGAACGACTACCCCCTCAATATTTCAACTAGTTAAGTAAATCTTTCCAAAATAAGAGCATCTCACTTTTACTTTAAAGGGGTGACTGAAGAAATATCTTAGAGGGGTACATTTAGTAAAAAACATGTTTTAGAACCACTGACCTAATTTAGGCTACATTTTTATTTTCTATAAATCTTTTAAATGTTCTTATTTTCAAAGTAAAAGACCTAATTTCTGAACAAGTCACCGAAATAAAATTCTACATGCATTGGCATCACTCTATCCTCCGCCTAGACGACTTCACAACTTAATGTAACTGTACGTTGACTTAATGTAACTGTACGTTGACTTAATGTAACTGTCAATTGACTTCATGTAACTACATTGACAATGTAACTGCACATTGACTTAATGTAACTATGTTGACTTAATGTAACTACTTTGACTTAATGTTACTTTCAATTGACTTAATGTAACTGTACTTTGACTTAATGTAACTGTACACTGACTTAATGTAAGTGAACATTGACATAATGTAACTGTAAATTGACTTGTCACTGTACGTTGACTTAATGTAACTGCACGTTGACTTAATGTAACTGTACGTTGACTTAATGTAACTGCACGTTGACTTCATGTAACTGTACGTTGACTTAATGTAAACTGCACGTTGACTTAATGTAACTGTACGTTGACTTAATGTAACTGCACGTTGACTTCATGTAACTGTACGTTGACTTAATGTAACCATTGGTAGCGCTGTTTCAAGCCCAACTCACCGTGCATTTCTGGTGGTGGGGAGGTGAAGCACGGAGGAGGAGAAGGAGGAGGAGGAGGTGGAGTCTGGTGTGAGGGAGGGAGGGAGAGAAAGGCTAGGGAGGAGGAGGAGGAGGGAGGAGGTGGTGGTGGACGAGGAGGAGGAGGAGGAGGAGGAGGGAACGGGGGGGGGAAAGGCCGACACCGCCACAGCCAGAGGAACAGGAACCGGGGGGAGGAGGACGGCGGACTCATAACCGACCGTAAACACGAATTTTAGCGTCCGCGCCACTCAAAGTTCGGCGGCGCGACAACGGCGGAGTGGACCCAAGATGCTGACGCCCTACTTCCTGGAGAATTTCTGGGTGAGTAACGCTCCTTCTAAGCGCAACACACACGTTAAACCCCCCGGCCACAATAAATCTCCCTAAAATAACCCGTCCTGCTTCACTGTACTTAAAACCAGGGCGCCATTATGCGTGTTTTCTGAGGCACAAGTCGCGCTTTAATTCGTAGCACACACACACACACACGCCGGCTTTTTTTTTTTTTTTTTTTTTTTTTGTAGACCCCCCCGTTGATAAGATTTTTTAGCTAATTTCGGAGGCTATACGTTGCCGTCCCGGGATTGGGCCTTTTCGCGGACCAATCTAACGTGAGCGCCGGAGAAGCGCGTTGATAGGTCGCCGCCGTGCGACTTTGGAATGTTCTCCAGCCGTTTCCTCGCATCCCATTGGCCCGCCCCTCCTGTCCGTCAAACCCCCCCCCCGTCCCCACCCCGTCCCCCAGCGCGTACACGTAAATTTCTTCCGCGAAAAAAAAAAAGTTTCACTGAGAGGCCAGATGTGGAACAAGTTGAAGAGTTCGCCACTGTGATTATGAGTGTGGAGATGTCATGGTGACTCGTTAGTTCAACACCGTGTGACACTGAACGTGATGCTAAAACTGTCCACTCTCTTAGATTAGATGAATAGCTAATCATGCATTTTATTGTTACTTCTCTCTTACCCGTCAAAATGTTAACGACCATGACAAAACAATGAAAAAAATGAAGGCACAATAAGGGAGCTTTGTGTTGCTATTCAGCAAGGTATGCATCACACTGTGACAGCTTTTTAAGCCCCGCCATTGACGTTGAATTGTGCCATTTCTGTTGCCATGCGTGGCTATTTTGTTGTTGTAATTGTAAACATTGCATTGCAGACACACACAAGACATCACCTGTCCTGTCTTGTCTTGTCATTTCTGTTGAGCAAAATGTCAATCCGTGGGATTGTGGAGAAACCAATCATCAATGTGGTGCCATGGGGTTGCATTTGCATAACGACCGATCCTTCCTGAAATGCATGACTGGCGAATGAGTAACTGTTAGTCATTCATGTGTTTGCAAGTCACCCCCCCTTTCCGCACATCTGCATGCTGTCAGGATGGCTGTGCAACGAAAACATCTGTCTGTGTTCTAAACCAACTTTTTGTGATGATTATTATTGTGATGGTAACGATGGTGTAATTGTAGTCTCTTCACGACAATCCGTCCCAGATGACGCTGCATGGACGCTTTACATGGGAACCGATGACGACATGTACTTTGGATTATTTTGTAAACGTCCGTGGTGTGATTATTGAGCGTTCTGTCTTTCGATCAATATGTGAATGGGGAGGAGGAGGAGGAGGATAAGGAGGAGGGTCAGTGAGGCCTCCCCCGACCCCCACACCCCCCTTCTATCCTTCAATCCGCCCTTTGTACGCTTAAATGAGCCACAAGCGAATCCAGTGACGGCAAAGATCAGCTGTGTAGTTAAGATGCGATGCAGCACGCGCACACATTCTCTCACTCTCTCTCTATCGCTCTCGCTCTCTTGCTCTCTCTCTAGCTCGCTCTCGCTCTCTCTCTCTCTCTCACACACACCGCCTCGAGATACCATTCCAACTAATTTTCGTAACTTTGCATATTACCCCATTTGGCTAGCGTTGAGGCGAGACACGCACTGACTCCGTTACACGGCTCAGAGACGGCACTGAGACACCGACTCAGACGGGCCGAAGGTTTAAAGGGTGGTGGGTGGTGGAACCGTAACACAAGCAGGGCCTTGGAGCCTGTTTCTACCACAGATCCATTTCAGATATGAAGAAGTTATACATTTCCCACCTGCTTTTCGTGAGGCATTTAGGAGCACTTGTTGTAAGTTGCCTTGCCGTGGATTTGTGCATCTTCTTCTCATGCGTCTGTGTCTCCAGCTGAAGAACATGCAGTTTAACGTGTGCTCAGAATTGCGCGTCTGCTCTTACCCCAGCTACTTACGCAGGCAACCCAGCAATTATGAAACTCGTTCTATTAGCCTCGTAACTAAGAATGCTCGAAGACAGCTCTATTGTTATCTTTATGTACCACAGCGATATATTGCTGTCTCCTTCAACCAATGTACTCTCTGGGTATCGAACACGCAGTGTGGTGCAGGCAGTGGCTTGGTGGTTTGGTAGTATTGTATTGTGGACCAATCTATCATCATTGTGTACGTCTGTCACTCAATGGCTCACAAGTACAGGCCCAAAGTCAAATGTCAGCCGTTAACAAAAAGGAGTTGTGGCTTTCCAGACCGACTACCTTGCAGAACAAGTCTGGAGCCACTGTCATGCATCAGGTTGCTTCATACTCACTTCCTTGGTCAACACTTCCTCTCTCTGCGTTATGGCCCAAGACTCAACGAGCGAGTGTTCACTCACCAACTTCCTCTTGTTTCATTAATGAAGGTCTTTGTTTGTTGGTGTTTGTTGTTGTGATGATTATACTTGCACTATGAATTTCACACGACGCGCGTATGTCTGTGAGTGCGATGCTAACCTCAGTGGCATCGCGTGCGCGTGCGTGTGCGCGTGTGTGTGTGTGTGTGTACACAGCAGTGTTATAGAGCCACTTTAAGAAACACAATAAGCGTGAGAACCTATTAGAACACACACACAGATTTAGGATTACTTTCACTTTGCTGTAGCATGTCCTGGGGGGCTAAGCTGTGATTTCTGAAACATTAGGATGTTTGCGTTGACTGTGTCAACACATGATTGCTCTTTCAGGTGTACCTTGTACTTCAGGGGTAGCAAATACGCATACGTCACAGGAGCCTGGGCTTAAAGGGGAACTTTTGCTGAATTTCAACCGGCTTTGTATGATTCCATGTAGATAGTCTATGCAAATGAACGTTGTTTACCTTTCATCCATGTTGCCGGCAGGCAGGTCTCAGGCCTCTATGGAGACTAACCATTGAATTACAAAACAGTTTGCAAATGTTGAGCAAAATATATCTCACACACAGGAATCATTCACAACTAAATAATGATACAACCACACTCGGTATAATCTTGGGAAGCTATTTTTTAAAATGGTAAATGGATTGCATTTATACATCGCTTTTATCCAAAGTGCTTTACAGTATTGCCTCACATTCACCCATTCATACACCGACGGCGGTGTCAACCATGCAAGGTAACAACCAACACGTCAGGAGCAGTTAGGGTTAGGTGGTGTCTTGCTCAGGGACACCTTGGTTGCCAGACAACCCCGCTTACCTCCTGAGCTTCTGCCGCCAACTAACTTCTAATTGGAATGCAATTTGTAGAGTAGTTTTATGAATTAGAAAATAACAGATAACCTCAAATAAATGTGAACTTTTGAACTGTCCGGCGCATCAGCACCAGTAGCGCACGCTGACACACATCGGTGTCACATTGGCTCACTTCCTTTGGGTCGTCGGTGATGCATTGTTGTGATGGCCCGCTGCACTGGGCCGATATGCGAAGTCACTGTTTACATTCTGTTCCTGGAGGAAGTGTTCCTCTCAATGACTTGCTCAGTGGTAAATACTTGCTGGACGGGGGATTTTTCTCACTTTATTTTTGTTTCCTTATTTCTTCTGCTGCTGCTTACGTTCTTCTCTTTCAGAGACACGGAGAGATGCATTAAGTTGTCGACATTTGAGTTTGTGGTTCAAGGAGAGCTGTTCTTCTAGCTGAACATTTGACGTAGGGCAGTAGTAGCTCAGGAGGTATAAGAGCCGTTGTCTGACAACAGGAAGGTTGCTGGTTCGATCCCCGGGCTCCTCCCCCTCCTTCTAGCTAATTGTGGAGGTGTCCCCTGAGCAAGACACCACCTAACCCTAACTGCTCCTGACGTGTTGGTTGTTACCTTGCATGGTTGACACCACCATCGGTGTATGACTGAGTGAATATGATGCAACTGTAAAGCGATTTGGATAAAAGCGATATATAAATGCAATCCATTTACCATTTAGCCGACCATTTGAAGTAGACCTAATGGTATAGCATGGTTAGGACTGTATTTTGTCCTTTCCTGGACAAATGCAGCATCATTCGCTTGCTACTAAATCATATATTTTCAGACAATTTTGCATTCATATATACATAGGCCTACATATATATATATATACACACACATTGTCTCTTAGGCTTATTGTGTGGTGCCTGCATTGTCCTGTAGAATATACTACATAACATAATAACCTAGCCCCACTCTGCTGAAGAATATTTCTTTATTTATACGTTTATATTTATGTTTTATTTATAATATGTCGGCGTGTGTGGCTTGACCTTCTACAGCACAACCCCACCCCCATGTCTTCCTGCCATACTAGCCCACTCTCCTGCTGCCTGTCTGCTGCTGCTGCTGCTGCTGCTGCTGCTGCTGCTGTGTATTCTCTGATGCCGTTGTCCCTGATTTCAATAGCGTTTCCTGAACCAACACTACGTCTCCATGAACACCACTTGGCCATGGAGCATTAGCAGCTCGCTTATTTAGCTGGTATTTGCAAGCTAAGCTACTGCCGGCCAGCGTACGGCGTACTCGTGCGCGACGATACCGTTACAGTATATTGTATGTATTTATACATCGATCTTTTTTTGAGGGTACCTATTTTGGAGCAGGAGACCAGGATAGGTACTGTCTTAGTCACCACACGTTCCATGATGTCTCCTCTCTGTTACACACACACACGCATGCACACACGCGCACACACCCACACACACACACGCATGCATGCACACACACACACACACACTGTCAACGCACACACACACACACACACACACTGTAAATGGACCGTAACCTTTTCTGAATCAGAATACAGTACTGCCAGAATTTATATACACACCCACACACACACACACACCCAGTCAACCATAACCGTAACCTTTTCTAAATCAGAATACAGTCGTACTGCCAGAATTAGGCCTCTTGTCATACCAGAGCTAGATACTCTCGTTGCCATTGGCAACGCTATTTAAAACTGCCGAGAGTCAGATTGGCTCTCTGGGGAGTCCACGCTGTGTGCTTGTGTGTGTCATTTTAATCTATATGGTTTCGGCTCGGGGAGATAAAAAAACATGTCACTCTCTAGCTTTGAGTTGCTACAACTGCCCTCACTTGTGCATCTGCCCTTACTTACTTACTTACTTACTTACTTACTTACTTACTTACTTACTTGTACATTTATAGTACTCAATATTCAATACTTATAGCTTCATAGGCTATATTCCCCTATTCCTACAATTTCTGGGACAGCTGATGTGTTTTCATTTTTACATTACATTACATTTTATTATCTTTATGATGTCTATTGTGTTATCTTTATGATGTCTTTTGTGTTATCTTTATGATGTATATTGTGCCATTCTCAACAAATATATATATATTTATTTCCCAATACATATATATATATATATATATATATATATATATCGTTTCTCGTTATTTTTTGCCTACTTCCTACGTCTGCCATGTCACAAGACTTTCACTGTTCAGAATGGGCTTGTGTTGTGGGCCTGTGTTGTCTACGTACATGATGTGACAATAAGACACTTTGACTTGTCTTTGCCTTTGAGTTGCACACAGAGGGAGAGAAACCAACCAACCAACACCGACAATGTGTGGCATTTTGGCTTAACTTGTGTGTTGCGCTCTGGAGGTGGCCTGAGCCTGCTGGTAGGTAGTGGCGGTGTTGGTGGCAGACTGACTTATTGACGAAGCAGCAGTGAGCTAATAGGTAACCTATAAACACATGCCTCTTTGTGAGTACAGGCCATGTATGTCTGCATGTGTGTATGTCAAGTTTTGTAATAAGTTATGTAGTGAGTGCATGTGTGTGTGTGTGTGTGTGTGTGTGGGGGCGGGGTCAGAGGTCATAGTTCGCAGTCCCGACGGCCTGCGGAAAGAAACTGCCGAAATGGGATAAAAGCTGGAACACAATTAAAACATGTTAGGTACACGAACGTCACACTCCGGCTCGCGGGAATTGTTTCCGTGTTTTTGTGCGCTCGCATTAAATCAGGAGTTGTTCGTTCGTAGCTCGTTGGCCATTGTTGTATTGTTACCTGCTGGGGAAAGTACAACGCACACCCGCCTCGCTCCGTTTCCTGGCTTTCTTCGCCTCCCTCTTCTTCTTCTTTCCCTTTGAATTCTTTTATATCGCGCTCCATAAACGACATTTTTCTTTTGCGGAGAGTCAGAGATTCTTCCTGTTGCAGTTTGCCAAAGTGTTCACTGTGTTGTTTTAGCAAATGCTCCACAGAGTGTTGTCGGGTATAATGTGGACTAGGGCCGACCGATATGGTAAAAACCTGAAAGAAAAAAATTATATATATAAAAGAAATATGGTAAAAACAACATTCAACGAAGTCGACCCACATATAAACCAGGAGCCACTGGTCTATGTGTACAGTAGTCTACATATTTTGTATGACATATTATATATTTTATATATGCCAGTCCAGTACAACAGGAGGTGATTAGGACTTATGTATTTTTATAAATGGTTTTACAGTGTTACATCCTGTTTATATCTATCTGCAAAACCAAAAGTATTGCGATAGCTTTGACAGATATTGCGATATGATTCACTGTAAGTGGGGAAACGTATGCTCATTTTTGCATCACAATTTTCACTTTCGCTGAAAAAAACGACGTGATTATTTAATGACATTTGTTGGGGTCTGTACCCAACAAACTGGAGAGAAAAACTGCAGTACTTCATGTACAATAGTCTTATACATTTACATATTTTACCCGTGTCAATATATCCAATAGCTCCTGCGATTTGGATATGTTGCACCTCGTGGCAGTGTTGTCATTTCTGGGATAATATTTCCATTAATTGTTCGGCCCATCTATCGATCATGGACCGACACACAGAACCCTTCAATTGATCTGAAAGTTCTCCCTCAACCACGGGAACAGGCCGGCACCTCTGTCTGCCGAGGAGGACATAATGTCGGTCAGTTCTGATGTTCCCACACGAGGGGAGACGGTTCGCTTTGCTTCCCTGCCTCCATCGGCTATGTAAATACGCACAGCCGCCAATTGAACTCTCTCCCGTCCCCGGCCACGGCCACCAGGCCACATATGGCACAGTCGTGTGTGTGTGTGTGTGTGTGTGTGTGTGTGTGTGTGTGTGCGTATGTGTGTGTTAGGCTGTAGTTTCCCTGCATGCGTGTGAAAGTGCTGACTTCTGCTGGTTCTGCTTCCAGGAACCAGGAAACTCATGGTTGGCAGACAGAAATGGTGTGTGTGTGAGTGTGTGTGTTCACGTGTGTGTTCATGTGTGTGTGTTCACGGACGGGTTCACTCTGGTCATGCTCTAGTGATACGGAGTGTGAATGCGTGCTAGTACAGAGTATATCGGTCCTCAAGAGGCTATTGTTTTCACAGAAGGGGTGTCACCACCGTAGGACAAACACGGGTGTTTCACGCTCATAACACGAATGATGGGTCCGCTCCTTTTGTAGTACAAGGGCAGGACTGTGGAGCCTACAATACTGTCTAAAACTAGCGAAGGTAAGTCTACTAGTACCCGTGCTGCCCTGGTACATAACAGCAACAGACCCATACTTGTGTCGGGATGAGCGACACCCGAGTTTTATGGTGAGAACGGGAAGCACAAGTACAAGTTTTAACCCTGGACTTTCACCAATGGCCTACGGTCACATGTTGCGTGGCTTACTTGATGTCTTGCGCTGTAGGTTGAGTCATAAGACCTTTAAAACCATTTTAAGAGCGAAAGACCGGTTTGTAGGTTCGTCAGGAATGTGGCGCTGAAGAATTTGCCTGAGTAATCCTAACTACCTACCCGGTGGGTCTGTTTTTAGACAGGCAGGCCCTCCCTACCTACAGAACATACCACATACCTGACTGATACACATGTCCTACCTGCCGTCTCCTCCTTCCCCTTGGCTGTCATCTCCCTGAACTCTGTACCACGATGACAGTTATTAAGTTGATGATTAAGTTATTACTACACTGTATCTCTGTACATAAATATCCTGTATATACACCAACAGTATAAGTTCCCTCGATAAGTTCCCTCGGGATAATTAAAGTCTTCTTGAATCTTGAA
Source organism: Coryphaenoides rupestris (assembly GCA_002895965.2). Classification (NCBI taxonomy): domain Eukaryota; kingdom Metazoa; phylum Chordata; class Actinopteri; order Gadiformes; family Macrouridae; genus Coryphaenoides; species Coryphaenoides rupestris. Next base: position 211,577 of record PIJE02000298.1, read on the forward strand.
TCTTGTATATATTATACCTAGTAGACTGTTCTATGTCCTATTTAACCACTGTACACTGTATATTACTATGCACTACTGCCTCATTTGCACTCTGGTCAGATGCCAACTTCTTTTCACTGTACTGTACTTGTGCTGTGCAATGGCAATAAATTTGAATCTAATCTAATCTAATCTAACTGTCTGTCTGCCTGTCTGTCTGTCTGTTTCCATACCTGCCTGTCTCTCACTGTCTGTGTGCCTCTGTCTGTCTCTCACTCTGTCTGTCTGTCTGCCTATGTCTGCCTCTCTTCCTCTCTCAGGCCATCCGTGTGTCTCTGGCTGTCTCTGTCTGTCTGTTTAAATGTCTCAACCAGTCAGTCTGAAAGGTGTGCGGACATTTCTGAAATGTTTCGAAATCTTCCGATAGTTTAATGATCTCTAATGTGTCCGTGTTGTTGGACCGGTGGCGGTGTGTGTTCAGGCTTGACTGCAGGTGCATCAAGGGACTTTATTCTCGGAATAGACACATTTAGGCGACAAAAATAGATGAAAATGAAAATAAGTAGCCGCCGTTGTAAATGTTGTTCAGTAAATGTAGTATTATGGCCTGGTTGTTATTGTAAAAAAAAAGAATGTTGCTTTGTTCTGTCACGTTCCCTCATGTTTTCCATTGTAATGTTTGTTGATGGTATTAAATGGTGTTTGCTGATTAAACATAAGCAGTGTTGGCGGCATTCTCTCTGTCTCCACTGTTTCCCACCAGCCGCAGTTGTAATGGTGTATAAAGTGGGCGGGGCCACTCTTTGCTCAGCCACTGCGTGTGAATTATCAGTCTATTATTTAGTAACTGTTTGCATATGAGGTGGTCTGCGTGGAAAAGCTCTTGATGTCAATTCAGTGGCACACCCAAAGTCAAACCAACACGTATAGACCAGTGGGAGCCACTGTACGTCTATGCGTGTGCAGTTGCTTGTGTATTTTGTGTGACAATGTTACTGCGACATAATGAATATATGTCAGTCCAGCACAACAAGAGGTGTTAGATTAGTATTTTTGTATTTTTTGTGTTAGGAGTATCTACCTATAAGTGTTAAATGTAAATGCATGTATTGATCTAAGAGGAAATGTTGTTCTCCTTAAACATATTAAAACCTAAAAATTAAAAACTATGAATTTTGACTGCCTTTGAGGGTAGGCAGGAAGGTCCTACAAATAAACATGCTTATTTTTAGTCAAATTAAATATTGAGCATGCATTACTTTGATCTACAAGTGAATTCCTAATCAATATAAGAGTTTTTGTTGTATATAGTGTCATCCGTCATCGTGACCCCATAACCTTTTGAACTCTCCGCCACCGCCACCCCCCCCCCCTCCCCCTCCCCCTCCCCCCAGACCCAAGAAACTGTGGGTGTGTTTGTGTTCCTGTCATCGTAGTCTGAGGTCTAACCGCAGAATATCTTTGTGTTTTGTGTTTTTTTTTATTCAGGGCGAAAAAAACAATGGCTTTGACGTTCTGTACCACAACATGAAGCATGGGCAGATATCGTCCAAGGAGCTGACAGACTTCATCAGAGAGAGGTGAGAGACACACTGGCTCCTGCTGGTAGAAATGCTTGTTGTTGTTGTTGTTGTTTTCTTTTGAGTATTGTATCTCGGTGTGTTTGTTTGTTTTGTTATGGGCCCTCTCTGTCTGTCTGTCTATCTGTCTGTCTGTCTGTTTGTGGGAAGATGTCCCCTTTTGAGAGCTGATGACTGAACTATTGAATGTTGGAATCTATTACTGTTTTACTTGTGGTCAGTCAACCGCAAACCACCGAACCGTTGAGTAAATATGATTTTAAGTAAAAGCTTGACGAAAAATAAGACAATGTGTCTTGACTTGTAACTTCACGATACAAAACAGTAAGGATTTAAGATCAGATTCAATTCAATTCAATTCAATTTTATTTGTATAGCCCTGAATCACAAGACAGTCTCAAAGGGCTTTACAGGCCAGATTGTTATGGGCCAAACGTGATTTATGACACCCGTCAGGTGAGGTGGCCAGGTATCCAGTCACGATCACAGCAGCACCCTAGATAATGGAGACAACATGAAGGTTAGATGGGGCACAGTAAGCAGGGAACATACAAGTATCCTCAGACCTAGTACCCATCGGCAGCTAGGGTAGGCTAGTGCTAACGGCATTGATTTAGCTGTAAATTAGAGCTGAGGGGCACTCCTAGCAGCCAAAGGCGAGGGTAAATAGGTGGGTTTTTAGTCTCGCCTTAAATATATCAGCAGAGTCAGCCTCCCTGATTACAGGTGGCAGACTGTTCCACAGATAGGGTGCTCGATAAGAGAACGCCCTGTTTCCTGCTGATTTTTTATTTACTTTTGGAATTGATAAAAGGCCAGAGCGGAGCGGCCGAGAAGGACAATAGGGAACAATAAGGTCCTTCAGGTACGATGGTGCGGACCCATGCAGGGTCTTGTAGGTAAGAAGTAGCACCTTCAAATCTGATCTGGCATTTATTGGGAGCCAGTGGAGGGAAGTGAGAATAGGAGTAATGTGGTCAAACGTCCTAGTTCTCGTTAAGAGTCTAGCAGCAGCGTTCTGTACGAGCTGGAGGCTTTTTGTAGTAGAGCTCGGTAGGCCAGAGAACAGTGCATTACAGTAATCCAGTCTGGATGATATAAATGCATGGATGAGTGTCTCTGCGTCCGCAGCGGATAGCATTGGTCTGATCTTGGCGATGTTTCTAAGATGAAAGAAAGCAGTTCTGGTGATACTTTTGACATGCTGATCGAAAGAAAGCGTAGGATCAAGCAGAACACCAAGATTCTTGACGCAGGAGCTTTGGGCAATAGTGGATCCCTCAAGGCAGAGTGTGACGTCATCAAGTTGTGATTGTTTATGCTTCGGGCCGAAGATAATCATCTCAGTTTTCCCCGTGTTAAGCTGCAAGTAATTTTGGGACATCCATCTTTTGATTGCAGCGAGGCAGGATTCAACCTTTTGGATCTGTTGGAGCCGGGGGGAGTCTTTTGATCCAATGGGAATGTAGATTTGGGTGTCGTCCGCATAGCAGTGAAAGCTAATGCCAAAGCTGCGAATAATATCGCCAAGAGGGAGCATGTAGATTGCAAAGAGCAGTGGACCAAGGACCGACCCCTGGGGAACACCAAAGCTTAAGTTGCAATGCTTCGATTTTGATCCTTTGCAGACAACAAATTGTGTTCTGTCTGAGAGGTAGGATCTAAACCAGTGAAGAGCAGTGCCTTTGATGCCGACGTAGTGTTCGAGACGCTCAAGGAGGATGCATAACGTATAACACATAACGTGATTCATCCGGAAGGAAATTCTTGTGCCAGAGGTTGCTCAAAAATACCAACAACATAAGAACAAAAACAATAGAAAAATAAATGTACAGTGAATAAGCCTAAAGGAAAAACTAAAATATAGGTAAGACATATTTAGTAAACACAACAAGTTGGCGATGGTATTGGGAAAAAACATAAGTTGCCATTTGAAGTTTATACTGAAGAATTGCATTTAAAAACACACTTAAGTCCTCTTATTATTATTATTTTTATATTATTATTAAGGCTGGGACTTTAACGCGTTCATTTCGATTAATTAATTACAAAAAAATAACGTGTTAAAACTAATTAACGCATTTTAATCGCACTTTATTTTTGCACTCCAAACACCACGGAACGTTTCTCAGTGGACCAGGCATACCGATCATATCGACGCACAACGTGCATTGAGTGACGTCAGAATACAAAGCCCCACGAGAGCATTGTAGGCTCAAACATGGACGCACCGGAAGAGACCGCGTTTGACTGTTAATTAATTAATTTGTTTGTTACCATTTTAGATGGTAGAAATGGCACTTTATGTTAAACTGTTGGTCTGTTTATTATTTTGAGCAAGGATATTTGTGTGGGTAGGGGAGGGTTAGTGTAACATTAGGTTAGGTACATTGTGTTTGAAATTATTCCTAAAATTGCTGCACTGATCTGTTGGTCTGTGTAGCTAAAATAAACAGGATTTAGCTGCTTAAACGTATGTCTATGTCTATTCATTGATTCACTCGTATACCAAAATCCATTTGAATTGAAAAATGTTGCTTCTCGTGTCAAATATTGATATGCGATTAAAATGCGATTAATTTTGATTAATTAATTACAAAGCCTCTAATTAATTAGATTAATTTTTTTAATCGAGTCTCACCACTAATTATTATATTATTATTAGTCTACTTTGGTATTGACGTATGTTGCTGCTGGAACAATGTAACCTCAGGGATCAATAAAGATCCCTGTCTCTCTTATCTAATCTCACAGGCGTACACGCACTTCTGCACCCTTAGTACACAACCATTCATTGCTGTAGCACCTTTAGGTTTTCGGCCAAAATTAATCTTTATTATTATAATTATAATAATAATAATATAATCTTTATGATCCAGTACATTGCAGTGATGGTTGGCCATGGATGGAATACTTTAGCCTCTATATTTAGAGTTGGAGGCTATCTTTGACAACTTGGGTCTTACTGAAACACGTTGGCGCCCTCTGGTGGACAACATGTGTATGTGCGTTTGTTTTGTGTATAATTCTTAGAATAATTCTTAGTTAACAGTTCTAGTTTCTAATAATAGAAGGGTGCCATTATCCCTTTATGAGGATCATTAGTTTCATATTTCTAATATTCTCATGATAAACCTGTACCCACAAAACATCTGCAGTAGAAAACATTTCAACTTGAATGTATAATCACTATCTAGCATTTGTCCGAATTAAATGTGTGATTTATATGATGGGTGGATTGCAACCACAGTCATTGCATTGCCATGCCTGTAGCCAGCGCTCAAATGAAATGGTATTTATTGTGTTTTCATGTTTGTTGCCTGGTGGGCTGATGAGTGTGTCTTTGTGTTGTGGTTGTTGTCCCACACCCTGGCCAAACACGAAGAGCAGAACACGCAATATCCATCCACCCATGAAGATCAAGACTTTTTGTTATTATTGTGTAAAACAATGGAGAGGAAAATGGATATGCTTTGCAACGAATTACACCAACGCCACCGCACTACAGCACCGTGCAGACATTGGAAAACTATGCAGCGAGACGCTCATGTTGTCTGTGTTTAACCGAACCAATGTTGTGGCTTAGCTTTGCTTTGCTTACATGCACACACACACACACACACACACACACACACACACACACACACACACACACACACACACACACACACACACACACACACACGCACACACACAAACACGCACAGAGGGCTAAAGCCGAACTTCCTTTAAACTCTGCTTTATAATTTGTTATTATAAAGCATACCAACTTCTATTAGAATGACGGGAAGTAACGATCATTATACAAAACTACTACTGATAAACTACTAATGATATCTTAATAACTCTATTACATGTTCAAATGATTATTATCCCAAAATATTATTAGTATATATATTATATATATATAAATACTGTAGAACTGATTGTTTTATTTTCCGTATTTTTTTTATATATACTTTTAGAATTCTTTGAATTTTTTAGAATTTCTGTTATTACTCTCTGTTTCATGTTCAATGTTATGCACCAATTGCACAAAAGCACATTCCTTGTTTGCTAAAAACTAAGGCAATAAAGCGGTTTCTGATTTATTTCTTACTGATTAATAATCACATCTACCGTATATATCCATCTCTGCCTTCCTATCTCTTTATGATTTTTATTTTTGTTCTGTCCTAGGAGTGCGATCGAGGAGGCGTACGCGCGGTCGGTGACTAAACTCGCCAAGTCTGCAGGAAACTTCTCCCCGCTCGGGTACGCACATCGACATCGGACGACAACCGTTAACCGCTGTCCTTCCATTCATCCATTCATCCATTTCGTATTTTGTCTCTGTGCGTCTTATCTCCTCTGTGAGGACTGACCTGAGTTTCCTGGTTTTCCTCCAATCAAAATAAAGCTAGGACCACAATGGAATAATGGAATAAATCTTGGGCCTTATTGTGTTTTTATCCTTTTGACAAATTTTGTACACAAGTTATGATGCCTCCAGGTGAGGCTGTGCGTAGTTTACATTTACATTTAGGGCATTTGGTGGGCATTTGGCAACAAAGAGAAGAAATAACACTCTCTCTTTCGGTGTGTCTCTCTCTGTCTCAATGTGTCTCCATGTCTCTCACCCTCCCTGTCTCTGTCTCTCTCTCTCTCACATTTACATTTACATTTGGGGAATTTGGCAGATGCTTTTATCCAAAGCAACTTCCAAAAAGTACATATGTTGAAAGAGACGGCAATATATCGCTGTGGTACATAAAGATACGATGAAAGCATATCTAATTTATGTATAAACGTTGCATATTTTTATATTGTCAATAAAGAATTTCAATCAATCAATGAGTTTTCTCTCTCTCTCTCTGGGGTGGCAGGACGTTCGCCCCGGTATGGGACGTGTTCAAGACGTCCACGGAGAAGCTGGCCACCTGCCACCTGGAGCTGGTGCGGAAGCTGCAGGAGCTGATCAAGGAGGTGCAGAAGTACGTGGACGACCAGGCCAAGGCCCACAAGAAGGTACCGTCTTCACGCAGGGGCTGGGTACACCCCTCGGTTTGTCTGTCGTGGAGCACCTCCTCCAAAACAAAGGTTATATTTGCAAAGCGTGGAGTGCTTAGTAAGGGAAGATCGCGGTAGGGTGGGGTTGTGTGAGGTTGGGTTGCGTCGCGTGGGGTGGGGTGGGTTGACGGCAAAGGATCGTCATACAGGAGAATTGAGAAGTAAAGTAAAAAGAATATCCGTGAAAGCGGTGGTAGAAATCGAATCGAAATGTGTGGGTTTACGGTAAAACGTTGACATGTAAAACCAGGCGTTAAACCATCAAGTAGGTACATTAAACCATCAAGGAAACACCAGAATGACAAAATACAAACATGTCACCTTTCACCTGACACTGAAACCTTGTGTGCGTGTGTGTGTGTGTCTCTCTATGTCTGTCTGTCTGTCTGTCTGTCTGTCTGCGTGCTTGCATCTGTCTGTGTGTGTGTGTGCATGTGCCTGTCTCTCCCTCTGTCTCTCTCGGTGTCTATTTGTGTCTCTCTCTGTCTGTGTGTGTGTCTCTCTCTCTGTCTCTCTCGGTGTCTATTTGTGTCTCTCTCTCTGTGTCTCTCTCTGTGTCTCTGTCTCTCTCTGTGTGTGTGTGTCTCTCTCTCTCTGTCTCTCTCTGTGTCTCTCTATATCTGTCTCTCCGTGTGTCCGTGTGTCTGTGTCTGTCTGTCTCTCTATCTCTGTCTCTCCATGTGTCCGTGTGTCTGTGTCTGTCTCTCTGTATCTCCGTGTCTCTGTCTGTGTCTGTGCGTGTGTCCAGACCAAGGAGGAGGTGGCGTCCACGCTGGAGGCGGTGCAGAACGTCCAGAGCACGTCGCAGGCGCTGCACAAGTCCAAGGAGATCTACAACGCCAAGACGGTGGAGCAGGAGAGGCTGCGCAAGGAGGGAGCCACGCAGAGGGACGTGGACAAGGTGGGGGGCGGGGCAAACACACGCGCACACACACACACATACATACACAGCTACTGCCGCCCCAAAGATCAGAGTGATGATGATGATGATTATTTTAATGTAGTAATAATAATAATAATAATAATACCAATTGCCCCTTTGGGGACAAATAAAGTTCTACTTGACTTGACGTGTGAAGTGATTATACCTGAAGAAATACCTGAGCTTGTTAAGTTATGGACACTTAAAAGTTATTGAGTAGAAATGTGTTTTTAGATGACTCTCAGATGTAAGAAATAGAAAACATAGTTTTTTGGTACGGAGCCCAACAAATGTCACATCATGATTTGTGATGTTTTTTCTGTCAAAATGACAGAAAAATGATTTCTTTCTCTGTCTCTCTCTCTGTCTCTCGCTCTGTCTCTCGCTCTGTCTCTCTGTCTATCTTTGTCTCTGTGTCTCTCTCTCTGTCTCTCTCTCTCTCTGTCTCTCTCTCACAGGCCGGGGTGAAAGCCAAGAAGGCCACGGAGGCGTACAAGTCCTACGTGGAGAAGTACGCAGCGGCCAAGTCAGAGTTTCAACAGAAGATGGCGGAAACGGCGCAGGTAACGAGTCTGACACACACACACACACACACACACACACACACACACACACACACACACACACACACACACACACACACACACACGCTTCGTCACGCCGCCAATGTGGAAGGTGGTCTGCTCAGTGTTAACCAAGCTGTTCTGTATATACAGTGGTCCCAGGTGTGTTATCCTGTGTGTCTGGTCTTGACGTGTGTGTGTGTGTGTGTGTGTGTGTGTGTGTGTGTGTGTGTGCGTGCGTGTGCGCTCTGTAACGGCTCCAGATTGTGTTTTTGTTTTGTTTTGGGTTCTTTCTTCCACTGCTGAATTGTTGTGGCACGCCGCGATTGGATCCATCTGCCGCCACTGATTAGATAAACGGCAAATTAAATTCAGATCAACAGAATTTTGGGTCCGTATCTTCCTGGAGCGGCTGCAGACCCAGGCCCCCGAAACACCGCCTGAAGTCATGGTCCCAGTTAGCGTCAAAGTTTATTTCCCCCCTGAGAGGGACGGCATCATAGGGCTGGCATCATAGGGCCGGCATCATAGGGCCAGAGTCATAGGGCCGACATCATAGGGCCGGTGTCATAGGGCCAGCATCATAGGGCCAGAGTCATCGGGCCGGCATCATAGGGCTGGTGTCATAGGGCCGGTGTCATAGGGCCGGCATCATAGGGCCGGCGTCATAGGGCCTGCATCATAGGGCCGGAGTCATAGGGCCAGAGTCATAGGGCCGGCGTCATAGGGCCTGCATCATAGGGCCGGTGTCATAGGGCCGATATCATAGGGCCGACATCATAGGGCCACTCCCTCCCCAGATCACAGCCGCCTAGTCGGCCTGTAAACACGACACACATGTTGCTGGCTGATCTCCCGTGCACATCTTCATGTGTGTTCTGTTTGTCTATGGGTGTGTGTGTGCGTGTGTGGGTGTTCTGTCTGTCTATGGTTGTGTGTGTGTGGGTGTTCTGTCTGTCCTATGGGTGTGTGCATGCGTGTGTGTGTGAGATGTGTGAGCGCCTGTATGTGTTTGCCAGCACGCGTGTGATGTGTGCACACTGCATGCGTGTGCTGTGTGTGTATTTTGGTGTGTGTGTGTGTGTTTCTGCATCTGCATCTGTGTGTGTGTGTCTATCTGTGCGTGTGTGTGTGTGTGTGTGTGTGTCTGTCTGTACATGTGCATCTGTGTGTGTGCATGTCTGTCTGTGCACGTGCCTCGGTGTGTGTGTGTGTCTGTGTGCATGTGTGCGCACGTGTGCATGCACATGCGTGTGTGTGTGTGTGTGTTCTCGTCGCCCCCAGAGACTCATCCGTCTGTGATCTTCCACTCTCGGATTATGATTCTTATTATTTATCGTCATTGTGGTCGGGGGGTCACCAGACACGACCCAGTTATGTTCTTCCCCCCTCAGAGAGCAAACGTGCCTCCCCCCTCCCCCCCCTTCTCCATACAGTGTAACCGCCGCCACAGATAATTGGCCCCTGGTGTTGTGGATCAGTGTGTGCGTGCATTGCCTTCGTTTTCTAGACCACCCAGATAGACGCAACACACACACACACACACACACACACACACACACACACGTGCGCACACGGACACACACACACACACAGGCACACACACGCACAGAGGAAGTGGCGAGGAGACGCGTTCAGGAAGTCGGGTTTCCTCCAGGACTTTTTTGTTTTGTCGTTTTTATTTCAGGTTTCATTTTAACTTAATATTACTCCCTGCCAAAAAGTTTCGATGGAAAATCG
>PIJE02000298.1:226409-240362 GCA_002895965.2 Coryphaenoides rupestris
GTCGTTTTTATTTCAGGTTTCATTTTAACTTAATATTACTCCCTGCCAAAAAGTTTCGATGGAAAATCGACAAAACCAAAGTCATGTTTTTTGGGACACTGGAACGTTCCAATGAAGTGTCGCGCAGCGCAAAATTTATATTTTTGTACATCTTTTCGTGTGTTTTGGCAGAAGTTCCAGGACATCGAGGAGAGCCACATCCTGCACATGAGGGAGATCATCCAGTCGTACTCGCAGTCCGTCGACGAGACGCACGTCCAGATAGGAGAGGTGAGCACACACACATGCACAGGCACACACACACACACACACACACACACACACACACACACACACACACGCACACATGCACATAGGCAGACACACATACAGTTATACTGACACATACGTACACACACATACACACACACACATACATAGACACACAAAGAGACAGACACACACATACAAAATACACACCAGACACACACACATATACAGACACGCAAAGAGACACACACACTCACACAAACACACACACACACACACACACACACAGGCACAAAACGCACGCACACACATGCATATATTCCAGTGGGTGGGCCTGGTTGTGTGTTGTGTGTTGTGTGTTGTCACGGACCCCCTGTGTTCAGAGGAACACTTGTTGGCCTGACTCCGCCTCCCCGTCAACGGACTCATCATCACCTCGTCACGCGCGCCGTAGCAATTAGCTCGCCATTTGATCTCCCTTAATTATCTAACGAGGAACCGGGACACTTTCCATTTGCTCACCCTTTATAGCCGCCAAATGATGAGCTGATCGAAAATCCGCCCCCCTCTGCCCTCGATGGAACCCCACAGCTTCTCAACACTCAACCGTTTTTTAAAACTTGAAGAACAGTTACAGACGTCCTTTATTGAAAGCGGATGGGGTTTTTTTTTAATCGAAACACACAAAATCACTTTTCAACAATTGGATTTACTTTTCATTTGCGTCATTTCCATATTCCCGATCGTCGTTCATTTTTCCGTTCAGAATGACCCTTCTGTGTCCCTGTGGCTGTGCTCTGACCTCGGACCACACTGCAGTACCTCTACCGGCCCATAGGGGGCGACATGAGCTCACTTTCAGTTTAGTTAGTGCTTAATGTGCTCACATATCACATTAGCTCTCGACATTGTTTCCCTTCTAAAAACATGAACAAATATGTGAATGCAGAAGTGAATTAATTAATTAATGTCTTTATTTGAACAGGGACAAAGTCCAAAGAACATGAACCTTATAAAACAATGTTTTATAAATTGCTATTTGACTTTGTGACTGCTTTTCAGCACAAAACTGCCACAATAATATCATATCAAATGTTATTTGCATATAACGATCCCAAAATGGGCCCTCATATGAAGCCAATAACCATGAAAACTAATTCATATAATTATACTTTTTGTAGCCATACTACTAGTACCTTGTATACAAGTATCTCAAACGACTAAGAGGCCAAGAAATAAATATATATTTTTTGATTCCTATGTCAGCGTAGGACGGGCTTGCCTGCGAGTGTGTGTGTGTGTGTGTGTGTTAGTGTGTGCGGCATGTGTTTGTTGTGTTGGGGAATACATATTTATAGTGTGGATCGTTTTTACACGGGCCCCGGGATGCATACATGCATGTTTTTGTGTGTGTGTGTGGTGTGTGCCGTGTGTGTGTGCATTGCGCACGTACGATAGCGCCCGTTGTGTTGTGATGCGTTCCACAGCGGGCACGCAGGTTCATTACATCAGCAGCAGCAGCAGCAGCCACCCTAATGGCACCTAGCGTGATCGCGTGTCCCAGGCTGTAGCATGCTATACACACACACACACACACACACACACTGCCCCCCCCCTCCTCCAAACATCTCCTTCCCGGGGCACAAGAGGTTAATGCACTTCTCCTCACAACAGCCTGGAGGGCGGGAGACGTGTGTGTGTGTGTGTGTGTGTGTGTGTGTGTGTGTGTGTGTGTGTGTGTGTGTGTGTGTGTGTGTGTGTGTGTGTGTGTGTGCGTGTGCCTGTGTGATATTCAGCCTCTCGGCCCGCATCACGCACATCTAAATGGTTTATTGAAATGGCACAAAGTCATATGGCGTTCGTGCCTCGCCACCCCCCCCCCCCCCCCCCCCCCCCTCCCCACTTTCCACTCGGATACACATACAGGCTCGCACGTCCCTTAAACAAACAAGCACGCACACACAGACACACACACGCAAACAAACAAACAAACAAACAACAAATGGCACCCCGCCCTTCTCGTTGGCGAGCACCCAAAGGCCATTGGAGGCCAACAAACATCAACAATAATAACAACAGAGATGTTCAGTCCAGCGTATGAGGAGAGGATGGCACCTCCTCCTTGTCTCTGCGGACCCCCGGAGGAGGAGGGAGGAGGGAGGAGGTGGTGTGTGTGTGTGTGCATGCGTGTGTGTGTGTGTGTGTGTTTTTATTTTATTTTTTTTAATCAATGGTTAGAAATATCTGAAGAAAACGTCATAATAATCATAATAGTTATGATAATAATAATAATTATGCCCATCATCTCTACCCTCCAGTTGTATTGTTTGATAATACTACTCTTACTACTACTATGACAATGACTATGTTACTGCTACTAAAATACTCAGCTGATCAATTTGGGACAACTGGATCAGAATCCTGTGGTGAATTTGATTTATTTTTGGAATTATTGTTCATTCTTCTGTTCATTCATCCAGTCACGTATTTAACACACCATCACTTTGCGTCGCAGGTCCACCACGAGTTTGTGAGGAACATGGCCAACACCTCGGTGGAGGGCCTGATCCAGAAGCTGGCCGAGAGCAAGGGCACGGGGAAGGAGAGGCCAGGTAAGGCTCCGCCCCCTCCTCCTCACCTGGGCACCTGGGTCTTTACCTGGATGCTCTTGTTGCAACTCGTTCCAACTAAAACACTAACGATCGGATGTTAATCAGCAGAAAAGAAAAATGAGAGAGAGAGAGAGAGAGAGAGAGAAGAGAGAGAGAGAGAGAGAGAGAGAATCCTTCCTTTCTCAAGTCTCACATACACATGGGGGTCGGCAAGAAAGGGGGAGGGGAGAGGAGTGGAGAGGGGCGGGGTCAAAGCTGAGCTGTCAACTGGCGCTGGGCCAGACACGCAAACCCCTCCCCTCCCTCCCTCCCTCCCTCTCCCCCCATCCACTACTCCCACAGTGCCAGAGACAACTAAGTGAGGCGTATACAGACACACACACACACACGCACACACACACACACACACACACACACACACACATACACACACATCCGGTTCTCTGGTAAACAGCTCTGTGTGTCTGAGCGCCTTTTAACGCCTGCCAACGTGTTGGGAGGTGTGTTGTGTGTGTGTGTGTGTGTGTGTGTGTGTGTTGTGTGTGTTTGTGTGTGTAAATGGTGTCAGAAGCGATATGACTGTGGTTGATCCTGAGGTGTTCACACATGCACACACACACACACACACCCTTTTCGATATAAGTCATCAGCTTTACTCGGCGGTTAAGCTGAATTCTTTAATAATCTTAATTCATCTGTTTCTCATGAAAGTCTTGCTGAGATTGGGCTCAGAATGTCACAATCTTTTTAAATTGATTACGTGGTATTAAGCACAGCATTTTCGTATACTTTTTTATTATTGTTGCTTTTATCTTTTCTTATTACATCCATTCAGCCCATATTACTGAATCGATCTTGGATGAATTGGATGAAATCATTGTATTTCTGTCTTTTGATGTCACGAGTGGTGTGTGTGTGTGTGTGTGTGTGTGCATGTGTGTGTGTGTGTGTGTGTGTGTGTGTGGTGTGTGTGTGTGTGTGTGTGTGTGTGTGTGTGTGTGTGTGTGTGTGTGTGTGTGTGTGGTGTGAATGCATGTGTGTGTGTGTCGGTCCTGTTAGCATCCCCCCCCCCCCCCCTGCCCCTTTTAGCACGCGGTCGAGTGGCGGCGGCACTCTCGCTGGTTGGCCGCCTCCCCCCCTCGCTAGCTCCGCCCTCTCGTGACTCAACGCTCCCCCCGCTGTGGAGGGGGGGGGGGGGGGGCAGATGCAGTGCAATGGTCCTCGGAAATCGTCTCTCTGCTCGTTTGCAGGAACGTACTGTACTGTACACAAGGGCATTTCAAGCGTGAGATGTAATGCAGTCCAATCACGTTAGTTAGGCTTATTTACAGTTTAAATCAAACACGGATTAGAAGCCCCCCCCTTTCTTTTTGTGTGTGTGTGTGTGCGTGTGTGTGTGTGTGGTGTGGCCGCATGTGTGTGTGTGCGCGCTCACCTTTGCCCCACATTGTTTACAGATGTTTGCGCGTGTCACCGTTCTCCGTGTGCGCGTCGGGAGACATGTTGTTTACTTGTCGTTTACTTGTTGTTTACTTGTTGTTTACTCACTCAGAGGACGTCTGCGTTGTCTCTTATTGTCTTCTCATCACCGCGACGACTCCTCGGAGGTAAACAACAATGGTTGTTTGTGTACGTTTGCACACACACACACACGGGGCACCGGTCTGGGGCCCAGGTGCGGAAGACCCACCATGTGGGGGGGAGGGGAGGAGGCGGTACCAAGCCTCGGCAGGAAACCAGAAACCGAAAGGGGCGGAGTTGCTCGCCTCGTTTCCTGTTTCGTTGTGGAGATATGCGACCCGAATAGAATCTCATGCTAATGGACGAAGCTTCTGGAAGGGGGATTGACTTTCTCGCCTGGAAGGGCGAGAAAGTCAGTGCCGTTCCGGAGACGGGATGTTCCATCTCGTCTTCCTACCACGGGGGGGGGGGGGGATGGGGGGCAGGGAGGGGGAAGGAGCTTACTAGCGCCGCTGACCGGAGTTTGTGTTCCCCGTCAGCCAATTATGTGCTCGAGTGCTCACAGACTCCCCCCGCCTCCGGCCGCACGATTGGTTGAAACAGATCTTCACTCGGATTTGAGCGAGCCGGTCCGTCGTTCGTTCGTCAGACTTTAGATATTAATCTGATTTGCGAGGCCCGCAGAGCACTTGTTGTTGGTACCGCCTGCCGGGTCCCTGCGGGGGGTCTGCCTGTAACTCATAACTCATAACAGCAGTCAGCTGCTCTGTCGGTCGCTAACCAGGCATCCTGCTGCGCTCGCTTTGAATTCTTGCTTGCTTATTTGTGTATCAACACAAAGTGGTACGGTCCCCTTCTCCTTTTAGATATTGGGGTTTGCGAGCCCCTGTGTATGTGTGTGTGTGTGTGTGTGTGTGTGTGTGTGTGTGTGTGTGTGTGTTTGCTGGTGCATCCAGTGTCCTCACAGGCCAGCCTGTGTCCCCATGCAGGATGAGTCCACCAAGACCATGTTCTATTTTGTCTTCCCCGCACCCTCCTCCTCCTCTTCCTCCTCCTCCTCATCCTCCTCATTCTACGTAAAATCGTAGAACGTTTACAAATGTTTGGCATGATGAATAAACAACATCATCTAACGTGTCTGTTGCGTGTGTGTGTGCGCATGTGTGTGCGTGTGTGTGTGTGTGTGTGTGTGTGTGTGTGTGTGTCTCTCCTCTCCACCAGGGCCCATTGAATTTGAGGAGTGTAACGCCGCGATCGCCATTGAAGGTGAATCTCTCTCTCTCTCGCTCTCTCTCTCTCTCTCTCTCTCTCTCTCTCTCTCTAATATGAGGGGACATATTAAAAAAAAAAATTCTCTTATTTATTTGTTTGTTTGTTTGTTTGTTTTAGGTGCCAAACCCAGGAAGAGGAAAACTTTTGTCATCCCGGGCCGGAGGAAAGACAAGGACACTGATTCCATGTGAGTGAACGGATGGTTTTGTTTGTTTTACCGGTGGTTCGCTTCACATTCATTTTGACGATCTTCCTCACATGCTGCTGTGTCTCCTCCTCCTCCTCCTCCTCCTCCTCCTCCTCCTCCTCCAGGGAATCGACAGAAGTTGAAGCTGCTGTGAGTATTTTGAAATATTTTCAAACTTTCTGAGCATTTCACATTTTAAATCAAAATTTGTATCAACATTTTCAAAAAAATCCTACATTTTATATATGTATATTTTTTAACACTTTAAGATGGGGTGTGACTACTAATTCGATTGGTTTTATGTTGTATATTTCTATTCAAATATGTTATTCTATTTAAATAGAGATATTATTCTATGTAAATATGATAATACAAAATAATACAAAATATAAATGTATTTGTGTGTGTGTGTGTGTGTGTGTGTGTGCATGTGTGCGTATGTGTGTGTGTGTGTGTGTGTGTGTGTGTGTGTGTGTGATGGCGCCAGAACACTGCCAACGGAGCCCCTCCTGGCTACTATGGAGCCATCGACATCCAAAATGCTGTGAGAATATAAATATACACACATACACTGAGATATGTATAACTACATCATTTACACTACATGGCCTACATGTCTGTGTGTTGCTTTGTGTTCCCTAAAAGTCGTTTTTGTTTTTTATTTGTTATTTTCTAGAACGTGGATGCGGAGGGCTTCTGCATCAGACCAGAAGGCAATGAAAATGATATCCTTCCTGTCTCTCGTGGAGTCGATCTCTACTGGTCCAGCCTCAGCTGCTGTTAATCATTAAGTCGCGACTTGCGGCCCAAAAGTAAAATACGTTTTTCACCAAATATTGCAGTGAACCACAATGCTTTCATTGCAACAATTGAGGCTAAACTCAATGAAAATAGTAAAGCCATTGAAACACGAATTAACAATGAAACATCAGTTAATTATTAATTTACATTTAACATTTGCATTTAGGGCATTTGGCTTTTGACGCTTTTTTCCAATGCGACTTACAAGAAGTACATTTGTCGAAGAGAGAGACGGCAATATATAAATCGTGATGCATAAAGATTAGAATAGAACAATAGTTTCAAGCATTCATAATTGCGAGGTCAATAGAAAAAGTTTCAAGTGCTCATAATCGCTCGGTTGAATTTAGCGTTCATATTTACATTTAGGGCATTTGGCATTTGACGCTTTTATCCAAATACAATAATAGAACGAGTTTCATAATTGCTTGGTTGCCTGCATAAGTAGCAACATCTAAGAACATGATATACAATATGAACATGATATATAAGTACTGTTAATAATACCAAGACGTACCGACACGCAAGTTAGTGCTCGGGTTAGGAGAGGGGAGGCTGGAGAGGGAAGGGTTATACAGAGTCCTGGTGAATTCATGTGCTTCTTCTTTCTAAAGAGGAAGTTTTGGCGTATATGCACTGCGACCGATGCTCAAAATATAAGCGCGTATTAGCGAGCGCGTGTGTGTGTGTGTGTCGTGTCTTGTGTGTCGTGTGTTGTGTGTCATCTGCTCCTTAACCCCCGCCCACCACATGCCAAAGAGAACTCGTTCTACTCGTCGAGCGACTCGGAGGACGAGGACGAGCCGCGCAAATTCCACGTGGAGATCAAACCGGTGCAGCCCAGCGCCGCCGCGCCGCAGACCCGCGCCACCATCGACGAGCTCAAGGCGTCCATCGAGAACATCGTCCTGTCGCCCTCCACCTCGGTACGGTCCCGCTCCGCTGTGGCGTGCCGGCCAACACTAGGGGGCGACGTCAGTTTGCCTAGAATACCCGCTTGCTCCTCGAGAGTGGAACACTTTGAATCTCGCGCACACACACACACACACACACACACACACACACACACTGTAGTCTGACTGTTGGCAAAGTTTTTATCTTTCAATCTTAAAAAAAGTTTGTAACGTAATTGGCTAGAATTATTATAGAATTATTCTTTTTACGATTGTATTTACGTTTTTTACGTTGCGTTGTCTGTTTGGTATTATGGTGAGGGGTTAGGGGGTTTTCTTGTGTTACATATTTTCAAGTTGTAAATAGTCAAGGGGGGGGTGAGGTAGACATGTTGGATCTCATGTCCCGGGATGTGCGGCCCGGTGTGAAGTGTGCAGAAGGGCCCCCCCCCTCCTTCCTTCTCCCTCGCTCTGCTGTCGGTGACGGATGTCGGAACATTACGAGGAGTGATGAATTCTTCACCCTCGGTTTACCGTCTGGTATGTGTGAGCCCGGAGTTATTCTCAGATTTATGTCGGCCCCTTTTTTTGTACTTTTTTTTTGGTGTTTTTGTGTTTTCCTGACCGTCGTTCTGAAGGGGAACGCGTGTTCTGGCCACTGGGGATACGTTGAATAAGATAAGATAAGATGGAATAAGTACGCTTCCCCCGATCATAGGCTCACTTGTGTTGTCATGTTGATATTTTTAGAGTGTATGCTAACATGGAGGGCGGCGGACGCCATATTTTCTTGTAAACACTTGACTGATGTGATGGACTCGTGTGCGATCGTGTGGTTGCTCCGGCCCCCCCCCTTGTGCCCGCAATGTGTTAGCTTGTTCTTTTGTTGGTCTTAAGTTGCTTATGTGACGCTTTTCATTCAGAATGACTCACAGTGATGTGATGGCATTAGCAGGTCAGATTCAAGATTCAAGAACTTTCACGTACAAGGATATGCAGTGAAATGAAAAAGTGGCGATGCTCAGCGGAATGTGCAAAAGAATACTAGAGATGAAAACTTGAATTGGAGGGATCAGAATCTGAATATTTACAATATGTACAGTAAAAAAAACGGAATTAGAAATATAAAAATATATATAAAAGGCAGTATAACGAATGTAAAAACATGAAGAAAGAATAAAGAATCAAGTTAAGGGTTCATGGTTATATAGACGTCTTGCTCAAGGTCAGGGGGGCGGGATTCAAACCGAGAACCTTCCGGCAGGGAGACAAACGCAAACCCCCGACCACGAGACCACCCCCCCCCTGCTTCCCTCTATGACTATAACAACACGATGTATAAAACGCGTGCACACACACATACTATATTTGGCGATTCTCTCCCTCAGACGGCAAGAAAACATTGTTAAAGTTGTGGTTTCCAATTTGTCTCGGGCCGTGATTAATCCTTGTATGGTATTTTTTTCTTCTCTTTTAGGGTCAGCAGATACGGAGGAACCAATCCAGTGAGTGATTCTCTCTGATCTCTCGTCTATACGTACTGCGAGGTGTTGAGTGTTTTTAAGGGGACTCATCAGACACATTTATCTCTTCGGGGAGGTGGGGGGGGGGGCACAGCTGTTCTTCATTAGGTTGGATGGAGAGAGAGAGAGAAAACATTAAAGCTGTTAAAAAAATAAGAAGCGTAAATCTCCTCGTCCCAACCCACTACCGATATTTTGAAGACGGCCGTCGACTGCCGACAATTTTTGTTTTCGATGCCTTTTTGGTTGAGTGAACTGTTAAGTGTTAAATGTTAAAGTTCCTCTGAGTGTTAAGTTCCACTCGGTGTTAAGGCCAGGAATGAATGTTGTGAATTACGGGAAAAGGAAAATACAAAAATACAAAACGATATGCGCTGGGCGACTACCACGTAGTTCCCAAATTCCAAAGTTCCCGATTTTTTTATTGTAAAAAAACAAACAGGATGGAAAAGTTTATTATTTTAGCAGTTGATGAATGTCCCGTAATGTACGCTCAGGGGTCTCGAGAGTGTCTTCGTTAAGCTCTAAGACTCAGGTCCCCGGCGGTGAGTATGTTTTCACTAGTTAGCCTATCCTCTCGCTGGCCTCGGTGCGTTTTTTACTGAACAACAAAAAAACCCAATCAGCTAACGCCTGCTAACATGCTATTGTCCTCCTGTGCTTACGCTAGCTACCGTCGTTGTCCAGTGATTCTGTGTATTGTTGTCGTGTTTGTTTGTTTGTTTGTTTGTTTCCACGGGTTCTCCTCGGTTACGGAGCCGGGCGGTGTAGTTTCACGAAGCCCCCTGCCTCCATAACTGTGATACTAGCAAACTAGCTCATTTTTATTTTCTATTTTAAAGGGGACATATGATGCCACCGGGTGTGAGTGTGATTAGCCATCGCAGCATACATACTGATCTAGTCAGCGTACATCGAGGTGGACATTCCCACTTGTGATGTCACTAGACGGTAGTCACATGGCAATTGTGAAACGGCTCGCGATGGCTAATCACACTCACACCCGGTGGCATAATATGTCCGCTGTAAAGGTATGCTAATAGCAAACACTTAACACTGCATTGTATGTGTAACTTTTACCACCACCGCCATCACTTTCTGTCAACATTTGGAATTATGTATGGTTGTAATAACATGGCCACCACGTCAGAATGTTCGGTTATCGGTGACAAAGTTTGTGTCTGGATTTTCCCGGCGTAGATCTCCGCAGACCAACTTGACTTTTAGAACGAAAAAAAACCACAAGTTTGTGCGTGGATGGCTTTTATTCTTTAAACATATTATGATTTCAAATAACTTGGACAAAAGTGATTGCTGTGCTGTGGAAGTTACACAATGCAAGGTTAAAACAGTTTTGATTTAATATACCGGCTAATTATCAGCAAAAAATACATTCTAACCCCAAAAATACACCAAATGTGGTAGCTAACCCTATCACTTGTAGCACATTTCGATATGATTGTAATAGTGCAACTTTGATGAGTTGTGTAGAAGAAAAAAAAAAAAGGTGCAAATGTGAGCTGCTTTTCCCCCATCTAACGTTCTTTGTAGTTTTGTGCCGTTTTATTTTTGTAATTTTTTTTCTAATTATATACATTGGTCTTGCCTGATTCTACAGGTGACGAGCTGTCAAAAAACAAACCCGCAACATCCTATAACGAGTAAGTACATCTTATGACGCGTAAGTCGCAAAATAGCGTGGTTTCATACTTGAACCAACCGAACAAGTCGTATATTCTGAAAGATAATTGTATTAATTTAATAATATAATAAAAAGTATAAAATAATCATCTCCATTTAGTTTTTTGTTTTTTTTTAATTATTATTATTATAATTCATAATATAATTATTATTATATTATTATTAATTAATATTTTAATTGTTTTATTGTTTTAATTAGCAAACTGACCAATAACGACCTGCTGTCCCTGGACCCGTTCAGCCCCGCCCTGGCAGGCTCCGCCTCCTCAGTGTCTTCATCAGCAGGTAAGCTCGCTCCACCGCATCAATAGAGTTTATGTATTTGTTTTGCGTGTCCCGATTTCATAATTTTTATGCCACGCTGGTGATATTCGTTGTGTGGGGGTTTTTGTGTGGAAGATGAAAATGTGTTGAAACGAATCGAATCGTCTGGCTCCCCGGGGGTTCTGCTCCACGCTGACGTTAGCCGACGTTAGCCGACGTTAGCGGTGTTTTACGACTGTTTGCGCTGTCGTTCTCACTCTCCGTCGATCACCCCCCCCCCTTTTCTCCACACCCCATTACTCTCTCTCTCTCTCTCTCTCTCTCTCTCTCTATCTCTCGCTCTCTCTCTTGCTCTTCGCTCCCTTCTCTTGCTTGCTTTTCTCTCTCTCTCTCTCTCTCTTGCTCTCTCATTCCCTCTCTCTCTGTCTCTTTCTTTCGCTTTCTCTCTCTCTCCCTTCCACTCTCTCTCTCTCTCTCTCTCTCTCTGATATATATATGTGTGTGTGTGTGTGTGCCTCTTCTTTTTCCTATTGACTCAGTTGGAAGTCTTTCCTCTCACACTCGACCAGACGGTCCTGTTGACCCCTGACAGCCAACTCAAACACTTGACTTGAGGGAATTTTTTCTCTCCACTGGCTCAGCGGTGGGGCGGCCATCTTGTAAATAGCTTCTCTCCTCGCGGGTTTAACGACGCGTTGCGGCCGCGGACCGAGCAGTGAACAGCAGGTGTTGCACAATGAACCTACCCAGGGGTCGTTTTCCCTGCAAAAACGTTGGTTGTGTTATTTTATTTTCATTTTTGAAGGAAAACGAATTCTCGTTAGCGCGCCAGCAACATTGTTTCTACCAAAGTTTGCATGGAAGCTAGCTAGTTAGCTCGCTAGCGTGACTCTCATGACTTAATGTGATCATGTGACGCGCTCTGGTGTGTTTAAATAGAGCGGTGTTAGCATTGACCCGTCGCCTAAGCTAACGTAATCCACAGTTAATTGGCCCCTAGTGCAGGTTCAGGGGGCTAGCTGTGATCGGTGTGTGTGTGTGTGGTGTGTGTGGTGTGCATGTGTTGTCAGGACAGTATGTGTGCATTTCCAGGAGAGAACCCTGCTAAAAGGTCAAAGGGTGCCACAGGGTGCACTGATGTGTCCACTTTGTATTTTCTTGTTATTTATTTTTTTTACAATGAAGGAAATATTTAAATATTGGATGTTTTCAATTATTGTCTGTGGTTTTTTTTGTTTTTTTCTGTCCAGTTTTGTTTTGTTTGTCCATTTTTTTATTAGACGTTTGGCGATTATTTACTCGAGTGTTCGGTAACTTTCCGTGTTTGTGTTGTTGTTGTGATTCTGTTTGTTTCCGACGCTGTTTTGTCTCTGTCCACCTGTATGTGTGTGTGCGTGTGTGTGTGTGTGTGTGTGTGTGTGTGTGTGTCAGACCTCGCCTGTATATTCTGCCCACTCTCTTCCTCCCCGTCCGATCTGATGAATGACTTAGAAGTCTTTCTGCCCGATGCCCCTGCAGGTACAATCTGTGTGTGTGTTTAGTACATGTAGTAGCATGTTAACACTAACACTACTTTAACTTCTCGTGGTAGATGCATATCTACCACAGAAAATGATTTCAGCCGCGCAAAATGTCATTCTCAAATTTCCCACATCTGTTGCTTTGTGGCTTTTGCACTTTTATATTTACATATTTATATAATTTTGTAGTACTTTATAATAGACCTGCACTATGTCCGTTTTCTCTTTAACATAACAACCTTTTGTGGCTTGAGGCACAGTTATAGCTATAGAGTTAGATTTAATTGAATTTTCTGACCAAAAGTGGACCAGTATTCCCATGGACGGATGGTAACAGTCCCATGGATGGATTGATTCATGGATGGATTCGTTTTATTCTTGAGAAAACATTCTTGTTCCAATATTTGAACTGGAGTAAATAAATACAGTTGAAAAAAAGTTATGTAGTGCAGGTTTAATATGAACTATTATGGGAGTGTGTGTGTCCATCTTGATAAATATTGCCCCCCCCCCCGATTGAGTGATTGAGTGATGTTTTTAAGGTGGGTCCGTTCTGCGCTAGCAGTCCGAACCAACCATACGCCTTCTCTCTGGTCCTCCTCACTAACTCGCTGTTCCCAAACCAGCGCTGTGCTCCAGGAACGCTGGCCAGGCTCCTGGATTTGGGATTTATAACCTGTAACAGATTTGCATTTAAACGATTGATAAATAATACGCTTACTTCCTCTAACAGTTTACTGGCAAGAAAAGATATTGCAGTTTTATTTTCTTGGAATGCAGATTGAGAAACTTGGATGCAGATTTGAAAACGGTCAACGACTAAGTCGTTTTCAATCTGTCTCCAAATCCGTTTTCAAATCTGTCTCCAAAATAAATAAACTGTTAAATTTAATAAATAAACTGTTAAGTCTCTTAACAGACTAATGTGAAAGTGCTTAGTTTGTCAAAGGAACCGGTGTGTTACTTAATAAACGAACATGGCAGCCAACATCTGTGATGAATGCTAATCGGTCAACACACGATCAGCTTCCAGCACCTGAAGCCTAGCCTAGCCTAGCCTAGCCTAGCCTAGCCTTGACGCTAGTCTGGGCCATGGTGGGAAGTTCTGCTTGGAATCTGAAACATTTACATTTACATTGAGGGAATTTGGCAGACGCTTTTATCCGAAGTACATTTGTTGAAAGAGAGACAGCAATATATCACTGTGATGGTACCGAGGGGGGCGGAGCCAAAAAGGCCGGCGCCTGCGGCTCCTCCTCCTCCTCCTCCTTCTCCTCCTCGTCCCCGGCCTCCTCGCTGGGCTCCCCCGAGAACCCCTTCGCCGACGCCCACCCCGGAGCCAAGCCGCCGCCCACCGTCGCCGCCCGGTCCCGCAGTGCCCCCATCACCTCCCAGCCCTGCGGCGACCCCTCGGCCGACGACGCCCTCTCCGCGTTGTCCTGGCCCCAGGGCCGGTGGCTTCGGCGATGG
>PIJE02000298.1:240773-275773 GCA_002895965.2 Coryphaenoides rupestris
AGCAGGTATGTAATGAATGTATATGAGCGATTACGAACGGGTATATTTATCAGATGCTCCTCCTCACCACCACTTACTATTTCATTGATTCCCGTGAGTTTCCCAGTGGGCAGCTTGGGTCTGGACGAGGGTCTGGGCGGGGGGACCAGGGCCCCCGTGGTCAGCGGGGTGGTGGGTCTGTTGAGGGCCGGCCCTGGGGAGAGGGGAGTGGTCAGTACGCATCATAATAAAGGGAAGAGGAAGAGAGCGATGCTCCGGTATCCACAGCAACCACAGACTCCACAGCAGGCCATGGGGAACTCAACACAAGGGCATTCACAAAATACAAATACAAAATGACCCCAAAAAATAAAAATACATGCTTCCAAGACACACACACACACAAAATAATATGAATAATAATAACGGCAATCAAATAAATAAACAAGATCACCAAAGAGAAAACAAAATCACACCCAAAAAAATCTTTTTCAATTCCTCAAACAAAAAGCCAAGCCAAATGAGACAACGCAAATTTAAAATACAAAATGCAAAATATATAAAACAACAAAAAAAAACAACTGCTCAGGCAATTGAAAAACAAAGAACGGCCACATCCAACAGAGCCGTTTGTGTGGCGCGTTACCGGAGCTGATCTGACTCGCCGTCGCCACGGCAGCAGCGGCGACCGGCACCGATGCGCTTTTATCGGCCGCTATGTCGATGCTGTCGTCGGTGCCGCTGGCGGGCGGCTTGACGTCGAACGGATCGTCGCCATTGGCTGCGGTGGCGGAGGCGGGGCCGGGGGCGGCGCCGTCAGAGAGGAAGCGCTTGGAGCGCCCGACGCCGGCGCCGCCCCCCCGCTCCGGGAGCCCCGAGCACCGGCAGCCATCGCCGAAGGCCACCCAACGGCCCTGGGGCCAGGACAACGCGGAGAGGGCGTCGTCGGCCGGGGGTCGGGCAGCCGTGACGGGGTCGAGGGGGAGGGGGAGGGGCGGGAGGGCGGTGGTGGGACAGAGAGACAGCAATATATCACTGTGGTACATAAAGATAAGAATAGAGCAGGTTTCAAGCATTCATAATTGTGAGGCTAATAGAACGAGTTTCATAATTGCTAGGTTGCCTGCATAATAGCTGAGATAAGAGCAGACGTGCCATTCTGAGTGCATTACCAACATCTAAGAACATACAATATGCTCAACACCCCTCCCCCTCCCCCTCGACCCCGTCACGGCTGCCCGACCCCCGGCGACGACGCCCTCTCCGCGTTGTCCTGGCCCAGGGCCGTTGGGTGGCCTTCGGCGATGGCTGCCGGTGCTCGGGCTCCCGGAGCGGCATGGGGGCGCGCCGGCGGTCGGCCGCTCCAAGCGCTTTCCTCTCTGACGGCGCCGCCCCCGGCCCCGCCTCCGCCACCGCAGCAATGGCGACGATCCGTTCGACGTCAAGCCGCCCGCCGGCGGCACGACGACAGCATCGACATAGCGGCCGATAAAAGCGCATCGGTGCCGGTCGCCGCTGCTGCCGTGGCGACGGCGAGTCAGATCAGCACCGGTAACGCGCCACAACAAACGGCTCTGTTGGATGTGGCCGTTCTTTGTTTTTCAATTGCCTGAGCAGTTGTTTTTTTGTTGTTCTATATATTTTGCATTTTGTATTTTAAATATGCGTTGTCTCATTTGGCTTGGCTTTTGTTTGAGGAATTGAAAAAGATTTTTTTGGGTGTGATTTTGATTTCTCTTTTGTGATCTTGTTTATTTATTTGATTGCCGTTATTATTATTCATATTATTTTGTGTGTGTGTGTGTTCTTGGAAGCATGTATTTTTATTTTTTTGGGGTCATTTTGTACTTGTATTTTGTGAATGCCCTTGTGTTGAGTTCCCCATGGCCTGCTGTGGAGTCTGTGGTTGCTGTGGTTACCGGAGCATCGCTCTCTTCCTCTTCCCTTTATTATGATGCGTACTGACCACTCCCCTCTCCCCAGGGCCGGCCCTCAACAGACCCACCACCCCGCTGACCACGGGGGCCCTGGTCCCCCCGCCCAGACCCTCGTCCAGACCCAAGCTGCCCACTGGGAAACTCACGGGAATCAATGAAATAGTAAGTGGTGGTGAGGAGGAGCATCTGATAAATATACCCGTTCGTCAATATACAGTATCATTCATATACATTCTTACATACCTGCTCATTAAACGGTACAATGTGCAAGATTTGCAATTTCAAGCTAGCTAGCTCGCTCCTGGCCCCGCCCCTCCCCTCCCCTACTCTCTCCAAGCCCCGCCCTGCCCCTCTCCAAGCCCCGCCCACCCTCGACAAGTGAGGCTCGCAAAAGAAACGACGTAGCGATGAGATTTCTTCTACGCCGCTGAGCAATTCACCTTCGATCCCCTGCAGCCTTCAGTTTTAACGCTTTAACGTGATGTAATGTATTTCTTTACCGCACATTTTCAAATCGATGTGGGAGGAGTCTAACCTCCGTACCTCCGTAGGTGAGACCCTTTAGCCCCCCCAAGACGTCCGGGGCCAGCCCTCGCCCCCGGCCGCCGCTGGCCCGCGCCGGAAGCTCCTCCTCAGGCTGATCGTCCAACGCCCCCAATGAGCGGCCAGCAACACTGACCAACCGTCAGGTAAGAACACACACATACAGCACACACACACGGCACACACACATGCGCAGATACACATGCACACACACACACACACACACACACACACACACACACACACACACATGCGCAGAGACACATGCACACACCCCAAGGGGGGGATTTGTGGTGGGGGGGTCAAAACGGGGTCAAAAACAGTAAAGTACGCCACAAAATGGCCCCTCCAAAAAACACACACACACTGCCGCTCTTGCTCTGTCCCCTTATATCTCTTTGTTTACTCTTGTTCTCAAGTTGTTGTTGTTGTTGTTTCTGTGTTAGCTCTACACCCTAACCCGCTACCGTTGACCTTTGCAAGAAAGCACTTTTTTCCCTCCTCCTCCTCCATTTCTGACCTTCTCTCCGAGTTGACCTTTGACCTCTGACCTCCTCCTCTGCGCTTGTTTCAGGACCCGAGCCTATCTATCCCCTGGCCCTCTCCTCCTCCTCTCTCGAGCCCCTCCCCGCCTTCCAAAGTGAGTCCGGTTCCCCTCCCCCTGACCCTGATCCCCTAACCCCTGACACTGTAACCTGGGGTTGAGGCAGCTAACGGCACTGGTTCTAGATCTAGCGCCAACTGCTAAAAACCCGCAGTCCCCATGCTAACACCCCGCTAAATCTTCATCCATCTTCATCATCTTGAGTTACCTTCACGATTTGTTCACTTCCATGGTTGCTTTTTGCTTTTTTTTGTCTGTCTCTCTCTTCTCTTTCTGTCTTTCCTTGTCTCTCTCTCTGTCTCTCTCTCTGTCTCTCTCTCGGCCTCTCTTTCTGTCTCTCTCTTTGTATCTCTCTCTCCCTCTCTCTCTCTCCCCCCTCTCTCTCTCTCTCTCCCCCTCTCTCTCTCTCTCTATTTCTCTATCCCCCTCTCTCTCTCTCTCTCTCTCTGGGTTCTTATTGTGTGTGTGTGCTGTGTTCATGACCTTGGCTGGTGGTACAGAGGATGATGATTTCATAGCCAAGCTGCCCACCTATGAGAAGCGCTCTGAGACGCCTGCAGGTAGGGGTGCGCTCCATATACGGCGGGGCTCATCTTAACCAGGGGGGCATCGAGGGGGCTGTAACGATTCACACAAGCTCACTAAATGGCAATTCCAAACCCAGTTTTCTATCTTTAGACCTTTGACGTTTTAGATTTATTTTAGTTTTCAATATGAATTTCAAAATCCAGTGCTTTTCAAAATCAGATAATTTTCTTTATTTTTTCTTCAAGTACAAAATAAGAACGAAATCAATGAATGAATTGACATTGTTCCAGCCCTGCCCCCACCAGGGTTGCTCCGCCCACTAACTCTAGCGTCGCTCTTCCACTGAACATGCTGTGTCATGTGACCCTGACCCGCCACGCCCACAACACCTGTCCGTATATAACACTTGTGCCTCCTGATCTAATACCTCGTCTGCATTGATTTTGACATGGTATTGATTATTGTTCCATTTGTTTACTGTATTGTTGCCATGGATCTGTGTGTGTGTGTGTGTGTGCCATTTGCTAACCTTTTGTTTTGATCAATGCATTGACTCCTGTACTAAAGCCATTAGGATCGGATTTAAACCACAAACTGAATTTGAAAACTGAGTTTGCCCTTTGAACTTTGAACTTTACTAATAAGTCCTGTATGTTTGCTTGCTTGCTTGTACCTGTATTTAAACATTTAATCCTGAATTATGTATTTGAGTGAATGCATTTATAAAAAAAAAAAGCCCTAACCATAAATAAGTAATAACAGTAATAATAATAATAATCTATGGACTGAATTACCCTTCTTTGCACCCTTTGCAGTAAACCGTCCGACGTGGCGGTAACTCGACGACATCGTCTCTGAGCACAATAATAATAATAAGAGAAGAAGAATAATCATAATAATCATAACAACAACAATATGTGTGCTGCAGGAACGTCCCGCGGGCCGAGCCCTGTCACCCTGGCCTCCCAGGACGCGCTGCCCATCGCCGTCGCCTTCACCGAGTCCGTCAACGCCTACTTCAAAGGAGCCGATCCCAGCAAGTAGGTCTTGAAGCCACGCCCCCCCACACCACCCCGACCCCGCCCACCCCCCGCCTCCCTTCCTCTCCTCCCCCCCCAAACATTGGCGGAGCTGTTGACAAATTACACGTCATGAGCAGTTATTCGGATTTTCAAAGAGGGCTCAACGAGTTATATTAGAACTGCTGACATGTGGGCAAAACCTTTATTTATGTGTATGTGTGTGTGTGTGTGTGTGTGCATACGTGTGTGTGCGTGTGTGTGTGCACATACGTGTGTGTGCGTGTGTGTGTGCGCATACGTGTGTGTGCGTGTGTGTGTCCTTTGGTTGCGTGCTTGGAATGCGTAAAAGATTTGTGTAAGGCCGACGCTGTTCCTTCAGATGGTGGGACGTGGGTCTCTCTCTCTCTCTCTCTCTCTCTCTCTCTCTCTCTCTCTCTCTCTCTCTCTCTCTCTCTCTCTCTCTCTCTCGGCCGTCCCACATGGGGCAGATTAAGAAGGCCAGGGCAGAGAAAACATAACATACTCTTTTTTTCTTTTATTGGTTAACTGCTGCTGCTCAATTTGCCGACGTGGAAAAAGTAGGGAAGATGTTATTTTTATAAGGATGGTGTTTGGGGGGGGGGGAAGGGCGGGCGGGGTGAGATGGAACATATTTTAATAATCCGGAGCCGCCGGGGGGCTCACGGCAGGTCGCCCGACCCCCCCCTAATGTAGCTCAGCCGTCGGATCGTGGCGATAACACTGCCAGGGTGAGGGGTTCGAGTGCACAGGGGCGCACAGCCATGCTGCCACCATGCATGCACCCTGGGGTGCCTTCTTAGGTGAAAAGCTCCACCCAATGCCAAATATATACTGTATATTTATACGTTTAGTTAACAGCAGGGGGATTAATGGCCTCAATAGACCAAATACTACTACTTAAATGGTGAATGGTAAATGGATTGCGTTTATATAGCACTTTTATCCAAAGTGCTTTACAGTTTGCCTCACATTCACCCATTCATACACCGACGGCGGTGCCAACCATGCAAGGTAACAACCAACACGTCAGGAGCAGTTAGGGTTAGGTGGTGTCTTGCTCAGGGACACCTCCACACTTAGCTAGGAGGGGGAGGAGCCCGGGGATCGAACCAGCAACCTTCCTGTTGCCAGACAACCACTCTTCATACCTCCTGAGCTACTGCTCGACCTCCTTCGTCTTCCTCATTTTCTTCCTCCTCTTCCCGTGGCCGCCGCAGGTGCATCGTGAAGATCACGGGTGACATGACGCTGTCCTTCCCCATGGGCATCATCAAGGTGTTCACCTCCAACCCCTCCCCCGCCGTGCTCACCTTCCGGCTGAAGAACAGCGGGCGGCTGGAGCAGATCCTGCCCAACCAGCAGCTGCTGTACAGGTACATGGGGGTGTGGCCAACGGAGCAGTAAGCGGGGTCACCTCGCCGCCATATTGGAGAGGTCAAGAAGACCGGGCTTGTAAACGCATACGAGTAAACTAGGGAAAGCTGCTTTTTCTGGATAAAAAGCACTATTACTATAAATATTGTACGGATAATGTAATATATAGATCTCTCTAGATCTATATAGATCATGGTAACTGGTAAAATGGTAAATAAATGTAATTTATACCAAGCTTTTATCCAAAGCGCTTTACAATATTGCCTCACATTCACCCATTCATACACACATCCATTCACCGACTGCAGTGCAATGCATTCTCCTGTTGGATTCAGCGATAACTCTGTACTGTAGCATTTTTTTCTCGCGCACAACGTTACGTGTTACTGTTATATGAGAGTCTGAAGAATTTTCAACACGGCAATGTTTGAATTTGGCCCGCGCGCCGTCAGATGAGATGGACGCGGAGCGCTGAGTGTTGACGTGAGGGAAATTGAATTAGCATTCTCAGTTTTTTCGTGTCACAATCGCTTAGCCGCTAGCTTCCACCGCGCATCGACGTTCAGTAACCCAACCACACACGCACGCACGCACGCACACACACACACACACACACACACACACACATCAGTCTACACAGGACTGGTGTGGTGTGTGAAACAGAAACAGGCGTTTTCCAACCCCCCCCCCCCCCCCCCCCGCCCCTGTTCCTAATAGCGGTGGTTTGGTCTTAGCATGGTTAATCCTAGCCTCTGTCAGCCGCGGTGGAATAACAGTTAGTTCTCAACCCCGAAGAAATTACGACATCGCCGCTCGCTCGGTATACCGTGTTCCAGTCATCTAAATCAATACTGACTCCCCCTTTTTTTTCAGGCCCCAGGACTCCCACCCCTCCCCCCCTCCTCCCTCCCTAAGTGTTAAGACAAATAGAGCAGAGACGTTTGTTTTGGCGAACATGATACGAGTTGAGATGTGCACTTTTTAATGTTGACCAGATCAATTTCTCCGCGTTGTTGCTCTTGGGTCCCTTTGGTCTCTCTCTCTCTCTCTCTCTCTCTCTCTCTCTCTCTCTCTCTTCTCTCTCTCATCTCTCTCGTCTCTGTCTTCTGTCTCATACTCTCTCACTCTCGTCTCCCCATCTCCCTCTGCTGTTCTCTATCTCCCTCTCCTCTCTGTCTCTTGTCTCTCTCTTCTCTCTCTCTCTTCCCCCATCTCCCTCTCTTCTCTATCTCTATCTCCCTCTCTCTCTCTCTCGGTCTCCTTCTCTCTCTCCTTCTCTCCTCTCTCTCTCTCTCTCTCTCTCTCTCTCTCTCTCTCTCTCTCTCTCTCCCCCTCTCCATCTTCTTTTCTCTGTATCTCTCTCTCACTCTCTCTCCCATTTCTCGTCTCTCTCTCGTCTCTCTCTCTCTCTCTCTCTCTCTCTCTCCCCCTCTCCATCTCTGTTCTCTGTCTCTCTCTCTTAGCCCTCTCGCTCCCTGTCTCTCTCCCTCTCTGTCTCTCTCTCTCTCTCTCTCTCTCTCTCTCTCTCTCTCTCTCCCTCTCTCTCTCTCTCTACCCTCTCTCCTCTCTCTCTCTCTCTCTCTCTCTCTCCCTCTCTCTCTCTCTCTCACCTCTCTCTCTCTCTCTCTCTCTCTATCTACCTCTCACCTCTCTCTCTCTCTCTCTCTACCTCTCTCTATACTTCTCTCTCAACACACCCACACTTTTCCATTCGCAGACGTCACACGTGTGATTCCATCAAAGACCGCCGATGTTTTACCACTTGCATCACCTGCAAAACCGCACCACAATTAAACCATCACATTTATTGCACCCCACAATGAGTCCAACACATTCCTATTCATGGATTATTGTTTTTCTCTATCAGTTTTCTCTCTCTCTCTCTCTCTCTCTCTCTCTCACCTCTCTCTCTTCTCTCTCTCTCTCTCTGTCTCACCCTCTCTCTCTCTCTCTCTCTCTCTCTCTTCTCTCTCTCTCTCTCTCTCTCTCTCTCTCTCTCTCTCTCTCTCTCTCTGTAGCCATGTTATTCCAAGGCCACACAGCCTGACTAATTGAATTAAAGGGCTACGGTGATTTAATAGGCTCCTCGGTGACGAGCACGCTGATGTGCACGTTCATTCTTTCCAAGCTGCTGGAGCTTCACACCGAACAATAAATAATTGACCCTTTGATCACTCACTGTGTGTGTGTGTGTGTGTGTGTGTGTGTGTGTGTGTGTGTGTGTGTGTGTGTGTGTGTGTGTGTGTTGTGACTGTGTGTGTGTGTTGACTGTGTGTGTGTGTGTGTGTGTGTTGTGTGTGTGTGAATACAGTGATCCGTCTCAGAGCGACTCCAACTCCAAGGACTTCTGTTTCAACATGCCGGCACTGGTCTCCTACCTCAGGAAGTCCGCGGAGCAGAACCCCTCCGCCTCCTACTACAACGTGGACATCTTGAAGTACCAGGTACCCCTCACCCCCTTGTGGTCTTGGTCTGGACTTGGTCTGAGGATGGATAAGCCGACCAGTTGGTCAGTCAGTCCACTGGGTCAGGCTGGTAGAGACTAGATCTAGTTTTCTGGGTGGGACATCTGGGTGGACACTCCCACTTGTGATGTCACTCGAGGGTCGTCACGTGACAAGTCCAGACCCAATTGGTTTGGTCTTGAAACAGACTTGATTCACCAATGACTTGATCAGGACTTGGACTCGACCTGGGTCCTGGTCTCGACTGCAAGCTCTTCAAATTTGCGCTCTTGTGTGTTTTGTGTGTTTGACTTTGAATTGTGTTTGTGTGTCTGTCTGGCTGTCTGTATGTCTGTCTGTCTGTGTGTGGTCTGTCTCTCATGTCTCTGTGTGTGGTCTGTCTGTCTCTGTCTGTCCGTCTGTTTGTTTGCCTGCGTGTGCGTGTGTGCTTGTGTGTGCGCACGCGTGGGAACAGGTGCATTCCAACGGCATCCTGTCCACGCCGCTCAACCTGGCGGTGTACTGGAAGTGCACGGCGGGCACCACGGACCTCTGCCTGGACTACCGCTTCAACCCGGAGCCCATGTCGGGGCCCGGCGCGCTCTCCAACGTCCAGATCCTGGTGCCGGTGGACGGGGGCGTGACCAGCCAGCAGTCGCTGCCCAGCGGCATCTGGTGAGAGCGACCAAGCCCCTCCCCTTTTTTTATTCACAGTCTCGAAGTCACGGTCGTCGTCACACGGAGGCGATTTTGTGCACATTAGAAATAAATGGAGGTATGGGTCACGGAAACGTTAGCGTTTTTTTGCGTGGGACACAAGAAAAGTGCGAACGTTGATTGAAATCATCGTGAATGAGTGAAAATGGCCGAAGCTTTGTACCCTCTGCCAAAATACTCAACAAAATACCTCGCTAAAACACAAACCAAAATAAACCTTGTGTAGTTCCAGACCTTTTCTGATGGTGTACTTGGGTGGAATGTGTGTACTATGTGTACTGGGTGATTGATGAGGAATGGATGTCATTGTGATCTACGTTTCTATATACATGCTGTGAAAATTAATTTCCCCATATGGGACAATAAATACTATCTATCCAAATGGTGAGTTGACGCGAGCGTTCGTCGTCAAGAAATTACGGAGTTTATTTTGGACGCGGACGCACCGTGCCAGGTGTCCGATGACTGTGAAGCACCTTCCATTGAACGTCAGGGCGGCGTTTCCTTTTGTCTTTCCGTTGTCTCCGGAGAGTAGTTTGCGTTGGACATTGGGGATCGAACCCAGTACCTTTCGCCCGGGGAGCTGCTGGACCGTTCTCAGTCTCTTTGTGTTGTGCAAGGAGTCGACCTGGATTTGAGGTTTTGTTTTTCCACACGCAATCCAAAATGGTTTTCATCCTCAAAAATAACGGATTGTCCGGTTGGTTTTTTTTCTTCCTAGGAATGCAGAGCAGAACAAGTTCCTGTGGAAGCTGAGCGACATATCGGACAAGAGCGAGAACGAAGGTAACACACACACACACACACACGCACACACACACACACACACACACACACACACACCCTTCTGACTCCTCGATTGGATCTGTGTTCAATGTTTGTGTTTCTGTTCTTGTGTTTTTAATTGTTGTTCTTTAGGGTTATTTATGTTATACTTTTGATGGTCAACGTGTGTGTGTGTGTGTGTGTGTGTGTGTGTTGGTTGTGCGCGTGGCGGGCCCCCCAGGCGCGGCTCCCCTCAGGGGCTAAGTTTCGAGCCTCTCCGGGGGTCCGGCCACGCCGGCCACGCTGGCGGCTGCAAGTTCAGGCACTCGAGGGCGGCACGCTGTCGCGGCGTCGACATGGAGCTCCAGGGCTCCGAGCTACCGGCTTCTCCTCAAGCAAGAAAGAGGTTCGCCACGGGTACGTACCAACCGGGACCCCACCCCCCCCCCCCCCCCCCCCCCCCACTCCTCCGGCTAATCGGCCCCCGCCTATTGTACCACCATGCTAGGTTGGGGTATTGACCCTTTCAGCGTTATCATGATACAGCGTTCATGGAAACGATGTGTCATTCAAAACACTGTTGCCAACGTGACTTTAGAATTTTGAAAAGGCTCGTAATCCCATCCCCTGTTCGTTCCGCAGGGCGCTACATGGCCGACTGCTGAGTCGAGGCTACCTCTAGGATGCCGGGGGTTGCCGTGACGATGACGTGGACATTCTAGAATCATCCATCTTCAGCTTCCTCAAACTCCAGCAGTTTGTCCGAATGCGCTCTTTGTTTGTTTGTTTGTTTGTTTGTTTGTTTGTTTGTTTTTGTTTGATTTCTGGGAACCGAGAGTCTCGCTACAGTTAAACACAAAGCAGCACTGAGTACTGAACACTATTTAATAGACAGTAAATAAAAAACTAAGAATACGAAATACTGGGATGAGCTTTCAGGAACTGTACAGGTGTGATGCTCTCTGATCAAATCACTTTTTTTTGTAAAAATAATTTTATGGATTAGGTAAAAAAGAAAAATGATAAAAAAATCTATATTATATGAAATCATGAATACAAAAAAAAGCAAAGAATAATGTGCACTAACCAATCTTTCCAGGCCATTTTCTTTTAAATGCTCTTTTTTTCCCCCTCTCTCCTCTTTTCTATGAGGAATGTAAGAAAAAAACGTATATTACGTATAAAACGTAATATCTTCTGAGAAAGAAGGTCGCTTACGTTACGCTTTCCCGCCCTTCCCCCGCTGTAAATAGTGCCGCTGAATCTCACCTCAACTCAGACTTTGGTTTTGGTTTCTGCTCTTCCTCACTTCCTCTTCCTCTGTCTTTATGGTCATGTGCAA
This sequence comes from Coryphaenoides rupestris, assembly GCA_002895965.2. Lineage (NCBI taxonomy): Eukaryota > Metazoa > Chordata > Actinopteri > Gadiformes > Macrouridae > Coryphaenoides > Coryphaenoides rupestris. The sequence goes on from PIJE02000298.1 coordinate 252,050, forward strand.
TGAAACAATGAAGTAAGTAAAATGATCGCTGAAACAATACAAATCCTCTGAGCGGGGGGCCAGTAGGCACACAAGTTTCAAAATCGCACGCGTTTTAAGATTTTGAATTGCTTTAATGACAAAAAAAAAATTGCTACGGAAATTCCAAACCCAGTGCCTCGTCTGAACTGTGTGCAATGGAGGCAGCCGATCTCGTCGTTAATTGTACGTTTTTTTGTGACCCAGCTTTATGCATCTATTCCCCGTCTCCAAGGGAATAATCGACAACAGGGCTCTTTCCTCAACACTGTTACTACTCTCGGCTCGCACAAGTTCTCAAATACGCACGCGTATTACGTTACGAGTATAAATGTCCGTTTCAGTGTAGGCCTGCTCACGGCCGACATTTTGATTTAGATTTTTTTCAAACACCGCCCCCCTTTTGTATTAAAACACCAGTAGAATAGAATAGAATAGAATTGGTTTTTTCGGGTGAAGCAAAACATTCAAGTCAAAAAAGTATCGTTTTAGATTCAAAACTTTGTCAGCCTCAAAAAACGTACGGAGAAATGTGCCTCAATCAAACTTTCCTCTTGTCTTTCTGCACACTAAAGCACAGCAACGAGAAAAAGCACCCACATTGTGCCAGTGTTTTATACTCCTTTACTAGGGATGCCGAAGGGAAAATGCCTCCAATTTATAGAAACCCCCCCTCAGACCTGTCTTCCAGTTGGCCACGAGACATGTTTGCCTTCACTAATTAATGTGTATGTGTTTTAATGAACTCTCTTTTTATACAAGTCCTCTTTTTCTATTTGGAAAACGGTTCGCAGGCCTGGGTCCTCCTGCTCCGCCTGCAGTCCGCCGTGGTCGGGGGGTTGGCAGGCGTTGGGACAGCGGTAGCGTCCTTGATGCCTTATCAAAAAAATGTTTAAAAAAATCACACGTCGTTAACCGTGCTAAGATGTCGTTCGTTTTTTTTGGGAGGGCCTCTCGATTGTACTCGAAATGGCTGAAAACACAAAATCGTACACACAGTTGTAACACACAAAAAAACGATCTCAATTGCAGGGTTTGTCTTGCTTTGCGATGTTCTGATTTTCACAAGCATGCTTGTTTTAAAACTCTGACCCCTGAAATGTGATTTTTCGTCGTCACCGTTGTCGTCGTCGTCGTCGTCGTCGTCGTCGTTGTTGTTGTTGTTGTTATGGGACTTTTTTAATGACACCTTTTGGACCGGGTCTTGACAGTTTCATGTGCTAACGTATATATCGAGGTGCCACCTAACCTGTTGGAATGGACAGTCGACGGCGTTTTTCCTCTCGGCGCCATCGTACATATCGCTCCCTTTTTTGTCTGACACACTGACGCATTAACTGCCAAGTTATCTCTCTCGTTATGGTTCACCCTCCTTGGAAACTAATCACTAATAGCGATTTCTTTTTGGAACGGCAAGCGATCCACTTTGCTACTCTCAGCGCTTCTACATATTAAGGTGCGACAACGCGTAACGAGATTATTTCTTATTTTTTAATGGTTTTTTTTAAATATTGTATTATCGGTTTTTTTTTTTACCCGAGATCTGCATCCAGTGTGTGGAGCATTCTGTGTCAAATTACAGCGTCAAGTCTCAAATCTGTCCGTCTCCGTGTCCGAAGAAGAAAAGAAAAAACCGCGAGGGCGTCGTGTCAAAGTAACAGTCTGCCAATAATAATTTAGAACCGACCGTCCCTTTAAGACAAAAACGGAACGCAACTCATTTTCAGTCTTTGTTGGCAAGCTGGTTCTTGCTTTCACTTACAGAAGTCGTACTCAAAATGACAAAATGACAAAATCATCGAGGCTTTCATTTTGGTCACTTTCACACTTTGACGTTGTTTATATGTTTGTCGTAAAATAAGAGTTTAAAAAAAGAAGAGCAAAATTGTGTAAATGATTCTCATGAAATGGACATTTTTACAGCTATCTCAGCCACTTATGTCTTCACTTTATGATTTTTTTTCAATGTGCCTGTATTAAATGTGTAATATATGAATATATACAAATATATGAATATGACTACTTTACACGTCTCCTGTGTGTCTTTTTGAATTGGTTTGAAAGGTTTTGTGAAAACGCCACAGAGAATGGTTGTGTGTAAATAACATGAACTGCCCTGATAATGGAAACTCCTACAAGATTAATTTGATATATTCTGTAACTTACAGTACAATTCTCATACGCTAGTATAGAATGAATATGCTCTAATATTAGTATAACAGCAGTATTATTATTATTATAAATACGCACACTGTTTTTCCTTCTTTAATAGTTTTTATTGGGTGTTAGTATGTGTGAGGATGTGCGTATGGTTCCACCAGCACCTTGCCTGTGTTGACACATCCAGCCATGCCTCGCAGTACCAACCTGCACACACCGCCTCAGCTTTCAAAATAAAAGCCCCTCGGGAGCTCCCGGTTAATGGCCCCTTCGGCTGCCACGAAATCTCTTTAAAAGAAAGGATATTTAATATTATGATAATATTGCGTCGTCGTTTGGCGCTTTGGTCTGGAATACGCTCCCAATACCAAGAAACTATTCGACTGAGACATTCTGGCACTGATAAATGACTTAGTGTCCCACTGTGATACTTGAAGGCCTTAAGAAGCCTGAAGTCACAGATGCAGATCCTCTGGAAGGGTTCTACTCAGAACCCAATACCTTAACTATACCCAGAAACCAATACCCTAACTATACCCAGAACCCAATACCCTAACTATATACCCAGAAACCAATACCCTAACTATACCCAGAAACCAATACCCTAACTATATACCCAGAACCCAATACCATAACTACATGTATATACGCAGAACCCTATACCCTAACTATTTACCCAGAACCCAATAGCCTAACTATATACCCAGAACCCAATATCCTAACTATATACCCAGAACCCAATATCCTAACTAAATACCCAGAACCCAATACCCAGACTGTCTGACTGGCTGGCCTACTAAGCACTTAACTACTGTTGTTGAAAGTACAAAAAATAATCCATAAAATAACACAACTCCGGGTGGAAAGATGATAACGCAGAACGTTATCAATCCCTACGTGGAAAATTCAGTTACGTTTTTGTCAACTTTTTCCTCAGGGTTTAATATATAGTATAGTGTTGAACCAAAACATGGCAGTACAGCCAGCAGCGAGAGAGAGGGGGGGAGAGAGGGTGATGGGGAAAGGGAGAGAAAGGGGGGAGAGTGGGAGAGAGAAGGGGGGGAGAGACTGAGAGAGAGTGAGAGGTGTTTATCCTGAGGCCCAGCGGTACCATAGAGTTGAGTTATTCTAGAATCCGAGGGAGCTCGCACAACATCAGTAACATTTATGGACGTCGGGTAATTGATGTGCCCTTTTTGATCTCCCCGCTCGCACACACGAGGAAAACCATCTGAGTCAACAAGGATGGCCGGGCTTTATTGCGTCAATATGGATTCCATTCCGTCTCCTCTCCCGCTCCCATCCGAAGGCCCCGAAAGACCTCTTCGAGAATAACTCAAACTCTGAGCAAGTCGGGATTCTCGTCCGGGGAATAATCCCCCGTTTTCCAATCGCCTCTAAAGTATGTCCCGCGCGAGACAGTTGTGGATGGTATTAAGTGCTGTTGTTCCACACCTCCGGCAGGGGTGAGCCAGTTTGTATCTCAGCGGCGGCGGAGACGGCGATTGTTGCTCAACTTTACGTGAACCATACTCTTGTTTTTAGTTGTACACCTAACGCAACAATCCTCTTTTTCCTCGTGTGAGTTTTTGCGTGTGTGTGTGTGTGTGTGTGTGTGTGTGTGTGTGTGTGTGTGAGCCTGAGGTGTCCCCGGTCATTTGTCACCGTGCTGTGCAGGTTGACCCCCTGCCCCCGCCGACGGACCACAATACTCTAATCCGTGTCCACGGTGTCACAGTGGGTAATATCAATAAACGCGCCGGTTCGTTGGCCAGGAGCGGGGGGGTGTAATCGTCAACTAATTAAAGGGTCTCTCTCTGAGCCCTCGCGTGCAGGAACTGCAGTGTTAGGATGCAGTGTTAGGAAGCGGCCTTAGTACGCAGCCTTAGGATGCGGTGTTATGAGGATACAGTGTTAGGATGCAGTGTTAGGATGCAGTGTTAGGAAGCGACCTTAGGATGCAGTGTTATGAGGATACAGTGTTAGGATGCAGTGTTAGGAAGCGACCTTAGTACGCAGCCTTAGGATGCAGTGTTATGAGGATACAGTGTTAGGATGCAGCGTTAGGATGCAGTGTTAGGAGGAGGCAGTGTTCTGATGCTATGCTAGGACGCAGCCTTAGGATGCAGTGTTATGAGGATGCAGTGTTAGGATGCAGCGTTAGGAAGCAGTGTTAGGAGGAGGCAGTGTTCTGATGCTATGCTAGGACGCAGCCTTAGGATGCAGTGTTAGGAAGCGGCCTTAGTACGCAGCCTTAGGATGCGGTGTTATGAGGATACAGTGTTAGGATGCAGTGTTAGGAAGCGACCTTAGGATGCAGTGTTATGAGGATACAGTGTTAGGATGCAGTGTTAGGAGGCGACCTTAGTACGCAGCCTTAGGATGCAGTGTTATGAGGATACAGTGTTAGGATGCAGCGTTAGGATGCAGTGTTAGGAGGAGGCAGTGTTCTGATGCTATGCTAGGATGCAGCCTTAGGATGCAGTGTTAGGATGCAGCGTTAGGAAGCAGTCTTAGGATGCAGTGTTAGGAGGAGGCAGTGTTCTGATGCTATGCTAGGACGCAGCCTTAGGATGCAGTGTTATGAGGATGCAGTGTTAGGATGCAGCGTTAGGAAGCAGTCTTAGGATGCAGTGTTATGAGGATACAGTGTTAGGATGCAGCCTTAGGATGCAGTGTTAGGATGCAGTGTTATGAGGATGCAGTGTTAGGATTCAGTGTTATGAGGATAAAGTGTTAGGATGCAGTGTTAGTATGCAGCCTTAGGATGCAGTGTTAGGATGCAGTGATATGAGGATACAGTGTTAGGATGCAGTGTTTGGATGCAGCGTTAGGATCCAGTGATATGAGGATACAGTGTTAGGATGCAGCCTTAGGACGCAGTGATATGAGGATACAGTGAGTGGATTGTGTGCCACACAGTACTCTGCCTCCTCTGCCCCGGGGACTGGGAGTGGACCCCTTCGTGCCGTGTTCCCAGAGTCACGTCACAGGCTATCTGTCACTGGAAGCTTGCGTGTGTGTGTGTGTGTGTGTGTGTGTGTGTGTGTGTGTGTGTGTGTGTGCGTGCGAGGAAACTGTTTAATCGTACCTCTCATTGTGTTCGTCGACCCCCTGACCTCCCCCACCCCCACCCCCGGCCTGGCCCCGCCCCACTTATTAAATATTCACAAGAGTAAATCTCATATGGACAAAAGATAATAGGCATTATTCGTTTATAAAAGGCACTTAATATTGATAAAAGTGAAAGTGTACAGAGTAAACATCTATCGTTGACGCACTTCTAGATCCGCTTGAGACGAGGTGGGGAGTCATCACCGGGTGTCTCATTCCCACGCACACACATTTTAAACCGTTTTAAATGAAGCTTTCATGAACTGAACGCGAATTAGTCGAGGGCATCACGATGATGAGATATAATTACGATAAGCTGTCTCCATGGTACAGTAATTAGATCAAACCTATATATCTCTCGCGATACGATTAAAGGCTTAACCACATTAAGAGTATTATATCTCTTCGCACGGTGAATTTGGTCAAATGTCTTTTTTTAATTTGCATTTTGTGGCAGATGGAGCTGTGCTGGGGTGAAGGCCATTGACATATTGACACCAATTTGTGTTTTACAGTTAACATTCCGTATGTTTTTTTACTTTTCTTTTGTTTTCCTTTCCATCACAATCTGTGGGAATCACAGCCTTTCCATTGGTGGACCCGTGTTGGTTTTTTTTATGAATTATGCTTTTATGTGGGAAGTGGCGAGCCTTCCGCTGAGAGAGGAACAGCGGGGCGATAGAAAATTCCACCGAAAACATGTTTGCATGTCGCTGTGTTTGCATTTGGCGTGAATAATTCATAACCTGTTAGGTGTCTCCGCACGGCTGGCTGTCTCTCAGACCGAGGCGGCCCTGTTTCTCCCCCGTAGACATAAAGATGCGCTTTCAATTCACTACGTCGAGCACAAGAAACAAAGAAAAATGGCGCAATCCTCTTATCTGGAATGGGTGGCAAAAAAAACAAAATACAAAAATATCATAAACCACATAATATTTAAAGCCAGCAATGAAGCTCGCTCACTTTTACAAAGACCATCGTGTCGTTTTGCTGCTGCCAGATTGCTATGAATGAGTAGTAGTATTCATCAGTACTTGTACAAAAAATGGTATTCAGTACTAATAGGACGATTACAACAATAGTATCAGTAGGCCTAGTAATTAGCTAGTATCTGTAACTGTTTACTTATTCTTGGGGCGACAGGAAGGTTGCTGGTTCGATCCCCCGGGCTCCTCCCCCTCCTAGCTAAGTGTGGAGGTGTCCCTGAGCAAGACACCACCTAACCCTACCTGCTCCTGACGTGTTGGTTGTTACCTTGCATGGTTGGCACCGCCGTCGGTGTATGAATGGGTGAATGTCAGGCAACTGTAAATCACTTTGGATGAAAGCGCGATATATAAATGCAACCCATTCACCATTCTTCATTTATTTATTCTGCTATGCGGAGAAGCATAACTTAATAAATGCAGATAGAATTAATGTAATACATTTTCCAAACTTTAGTGGACGCCTTTATGACAAGAAGTGTTGTAAACCGTAGCGATGTAGCATCAGGAGTTTGGTTTCAGTTTGGGTTGGAGGTGCTGCGCTTTTCACTTTGGGCTTTGGGGAGTTTTTCCTTCCACGTTGGAGAGAGGTCAGGGGTCAGTGAGAGCTGTCAAGTGATCCTGTGTGTGTGTGTTAGTGTGTGGGGGTGGGGGGGGTGTACTCTATCTGTAATAAAATATATATAAATACATAGAGCTTAACCTACCGCCCCTGTAACCTGATTCAATGCTGTCTGGGAACCCAAACAAATTGAACGGAAAGTAAATGTTGAAAAGTCTGTATGGATGTAAAAATAAATCTATGTATCACAGATCGGACCAAGCTGAAAACGACTATTGAATTGGCTTATAGACCAGTGGTCTATAAGCCTTCTTAAACATGTCTTCTTAAACATGTTACATAAATTAGATAACTAGAATAACTTGTTTACTTGTACAACGCACCAGCATGGTGGTCTGCATTCATTAGAAAATGGTTCCAATAGTTTTTCGTTTATTTTTGTGTGAATACAACGCATACTTCAGCTACTTGCTGGTTGAGGGGCGCCGGCCGAATGAGTGTGTATGGGAGTAAGTCAACTTTTTGGCGAGCATGTGACTAGAAGCTGCTCTCTGATTGGCGGCTTCAGATTTTACCACGGGATGCAGAGGACTGCGCCTCAGACACTCCCACTTTTATTGGCAGTGAATCTGCATTGTTTTTGTGTTTACCTATAGAGCAGCCAATGAGCGCGGCATGTGTGTGAGTGTGTGTGTGTGTGTGAGTGTGTATGTGTGTGAGTGTGTGTGTATGTGTGTGTGTGTGAGTGTGTATGTGTGTGAGTGTGTATGTGTGAGTGTGTATGTGTGTGAGTGTGTATGTGTGAGTGTGTATGTGTGTGTGTGTGTGTGTGTGAGTGTGTATGTGTGTGTGTGTGTGTGTGTATGTGTGTGAGTGTGTATGTGTGTGTGTGTGTGTGTGTGTGTGTGAGTGTGTATGTGTGAGTGTGTGTGTGTATGTGTGTGTATATGTGTGAGTATGTATGTGCGTGAGTGTGTATGTGTGTGAGTGTGTGTGTGTGTGCCTGCGTGTTGCACACAGCACCAGGCCACGGTGCGCTGCACATGAGTCTCTGTCGTCAGCACGTTGTATCGTGAGCTGTCAGCTGTTTTCAGTTTTCGTGACCCGCCACCCGCTCTTACTCTCTATCCGTCGTTCACCCACCGCAGCACGAGACGGTAAGCTATAACTTATGTAAGTCATAAGTTATAAGTTATGTATACGTACTGTGGTTGAAGATGTGTGTGTGTGTGTGTGTGTGTGTGTGTGTGTGTGTCCACGTGAAGCGATGTTTGACAAGTTTGGATCGGCCTGTGCGCGCAGACGAATGTATTTTGGACTGCATGTCTCTTTCAACACACCCCTCTCGATCCCCTCTGCTCCATCCCCAAGTGTTGTTTTCGTAGCGGTTTATTTTTTTTTATGAAGTATTATCCGTCGTATTAAGCGAGTGACTTTGACACGTGACCCATGCTGTGCTGTTGTGACGCTGCATTCTTGTTCTTGCGTTGCAATATCACGTCATATACGCACGCATACATACGGCAGCAAAATATATAATGCGTTCCATGTTGAAATTGAAACATAGTCCCGTACAACAAATATGTTCACACGAGAGTTAATCGTGACCAGAAGACCAAAATGTACATCTTTTTTTGGCAATGAGTCCCTGTGTTAGCATAAGTCCTAGCACCAGAACGACGAGGCCTTTAAGCAGTTAAATGGTTTAGTTGTTCCGAGTTAACCTTTAACCCGGCACTTCAGTGAGTAACTTTGCAACTTTTTTTTTAAAAATACACCATTAAGTGCTTTCTACGTTTCTGTTTACTCATTCAGACAGACAGACAGACAGACCGACGGACACACAGACCCACAGCAGGAGTTGGTGTCTGACTTCATGCTCTGTTTCAGTACACACACACACACACACACACACACACACCACCAACACCACCAACAGAGCAGCGAGTGCGTGAGTACACCTCAAATACAAAGACCCCAGCGAGGCCCCTGGGAGTTCTTGTGGTGTGTGTGTGTGTGTGTGTGTGTACCGGCGCCACTGAGGGACCCCCTGGACCCCACAACGCGCGCCTGCGACGGCCTCACGCATCGTAGCCCGTACGTAGGATGAGGCTGGACGGCATGAAGACGGCGGCCAACATGATCTTCACCGCTTTGTTCCTGGTTCTGGCGGGCTCGCTGTTCACCGTGTTGGGCTGGCTGGCCCCGGCGGTGGCGGCTGCCTTACAGGCGACGGCACCAGCCTGGAGTGGATCAAGCTCCTGGGACCCATCATGATCTCCGTCGGCGGGACCATCCTCTTCCTCAACGTGGGCCGGTTGTGGACCTTCTCCTGCCGCCTCTGCTGCTGTCTGAGAAGCGAGGAGGACGGGGTGGCGGAGTTCAGCGGGAACAGAGGCGCGTCTGAGTCGGGGAGGCAGCAGCTAGCCCCGACGACGGGCCATCCGTTTGCGTTCGACGACGGCGTCCAACGTCCAATCATGTTCCACTGCAGTGCCACCACCACCGTGGTGACTCGATCCCTCGGCCCATCACCGCCGCCGTCGCCGCCTCCGTCGTACGTCTCCCTGGGCCGGCAGCAGCAGAAGCAGCACACAGCACTAGGCTACGCCCGGGACGCCGCCCTGGCCGGTGATCTGGGCATCCCGGGCGACCTCCGCAGAGCTGCAGGCCTACCCCACCCGCCGCCGCCGCCGCTGCTGCTGGTGGCGGCGGGGGGGAGAGGCTGCTCCTTCCCGCTCGGTCGCGGCGGTCGCGCGCTAACGAGCCAAACGAGGAACAGGTGAGCTGTGAGCGGATGGAAACAAACAACAAAACGTGTTTTGAGTTGGAGGGCCGTGGTGGTGGTGTTGTTGCTGTGGCGATGCGTTCCTCGGCTCTCAACAATATCCCCAGAGTTTCCGGGGTGGGGGGGGGGGGCGGGGGCAGTGGGGGGGGGGGGAGCAGCAACTGATTTGATTGAGATCAACTGATTTTCGAATCTTTCGTCACGTGTAACATAGAGTATTTGAAGTATTTGTTGCGAAAAAGTGGTGGAATGAAGTATGTTTCGTCTTGTCAGTAGAAGCTAAATAACTCGCCGAGTTCAGGAGAAAACAGCAACGTGTCTTGTTAACTGTAATATTTATTGGAAAAGTTAATGTTTGTTCAAACTTGTCGTCTTTCAAACTGTGATGACCCCACCCCAAAAAAATTATTAACACAGTTGAACTTATTGATAGAAATATGCTTTTCAGCTTAGTTTTGGTTATGTAAGGTAATTATTAGCTTCAAATCCCATGAGGCCTACAGCATACATTGTGCTTGGAATGTAAATCCAGGTCACATTCACTGTATGGTTAGCATATTTTCCATTGATTTCATTAGGTAGGCTATTTAACCATTTTACCACTCACTGAATCTTCTCTATAAAAGGAATAAATCCTATTAATTTCAACTTCTCAAAGATAGGTATAAAATGCAATACTTTGTTGTCGGCAGATATCGAGGCTGGGGTGGACCTCGCTATGTTTCAACATTCAACTATTCTCAAGTATATATTCTGATGTCAACAACAGATTTAATTTTTTTGGCATGTTGTCGCTGATACATTCACGTGATTACAGTTTTTTAGATGTAAAAATTGTACACATTTGTAATAAATACACCACAACATTGGATGTGATTGAGAACACATAACACAAAAATAAATTCATAACATCATGTATAACATAACTAAAATAACAGAATTGTTCGTGACGTTCCAGCGGCGTACAGCGTGGACCGGATGGAGACAGGCCGCAGGGGGCGGAGCGACGCGAAGCCGACCGCTCCACCTGCGCGCCGCCACCTCTAACTCCTCCCCCTGATTACGAAGACGTCGACGTCGCGTTTTGACGCTTTTATCCAAAGTGACGAAGTAAAATAAGTATATTTGTCGAAATATCCAAAGCGACTTACAAGAAGTAGAAGAAGTAGAAGCCGACATTTGTCGAAATTACAAACCCACCAAGTGATTGCAATTATAACAATCAACTGCTCTGTGAGTTACCTGTTCATTGGGTCTGCTTGAGAGGTCGGTGATTAGCAGAGGTCGCTGAAAAACTTCAGTTAAGACCGTTGTCCTCCAGTCGAAATGCATCATGGGTAATCAAAGCGACTGTAGTTTCCATAGTTTGCACACTACGAATTTCGCCGGAAATAGTATGCCATGTAGGTACTTTTAGTATACAATTCTCTGCATATTATGTGGAATTAGTATGAGTATGGAGTATGGAAAGAGTATGGTGATTGGATGCAACATCAGCATTGACCTCCCAGGTGTTTGCGGTGAACACCTGCTACCCGGGGTCGGCCATTTTACATTCATGAGGGTCTATACTGATTGATTGTGCGGTTCAGTTATTGTTGAGCTTCTCCTACAATAAGTCACCGAAATGAATGAGTTTCATCTCATGTGCGGAAGAACAGGGAAGTGTTTGCACCTCGGGGAGAACTAATGTTGACCATTTGTCTGCTGTTTATGGAGCCACGTGTTGAGAAAGGGAGAACGTGTTCCAGAGGCCGCCCATAAAGCAGACGGTGACACCCTGTTTGGCTTGGCACCCACCGGACTCCCTGGAGGTGTGTGTGTGCAGCGGGTCCTACTACGTGCGCCCATAAATTAAAGGACGTGAATACAATGTGATATGCTAATGACATTTGGCCAAACCCAAGGTAGTAAAAATACATAAATGATGAAGAGGCCTACAAATATTAGCGATGTTAATCACGATCATAGCTTTCATCATTGTGCCATTGAGAGAGAGAGAGAGAGAGGAAGAGAGTAGAGAGAGAGAGAGAGAGCACTCAAGGTTACACAGCTTGTCTAAAGTGTATGAGAAGTGTGTGTGTGTGTGTGTGTGTGTTTCTCTTATATGTATGTAAATAAAGTTAATGATGATCTTCATCTGAATGATACTCATTCCAAACTGCCATTTTTTGTATTCTTAACATCCCAATGCATTAATCTGTAAAGTAAACAACAGGTACACATTAAAATGTTCAATGATCAATGATCCCTTATTTAGGCCTTGAATGTAGGCCTAAATAAGGGGTGAGAGTGCATCAAAAAGCATCAAAATATAACTACTCATCTCCAGAATGTCCTTAAAGTGTAGAGACCCCTGAATTCATAAGAATCCAGCTTTGTTCACAATAATGAATTGGGTTGACTGCAAGCATAAGACTGTCTCATAATATATGAATAATAATAATAATAATAATATTAATATTAAAAGAACACATCGGGGCTGCTCCTTCGTTTACTTTGTGAAGCAGACTCACAGAAAGTGTTTCTTAACCACACGGGGGCAGAAAGACTGAGGAGTTGATCCTCCGACCGACTCTGAACCTTCAGGGAAATGTTATATTAGCCCACATCATCAATCTAATAATAATAATAATCATAATAATAGGCCTAATAATAATAATGATGATGATGATTATTATTATTATTAGATTGATGATGTGGCCTAATATAACATAATAATAATAATAATAATAGTAATATTATTATTATTATTATTATAGGCCTATTATTAGCCTATTATTATTATTATTATTATGCTATTCATAATAATTCATACATATTAACAATAAATAAATGTTATTCTTATTATTGTATATTATTGTTATTCTTATTATTCTTATTAGGCCTATTATTATTACTCTAACTGTAACCTAATAATAATAATAGCCAAATAATGACGCATGAATAACGTGACTATTTATAATTAAAAACACATTGACACACTTTAAAGCGACAGTAGGCATGGGATACGAATTCAGTTCGAAGCAGATTTATTTAAAATGTTTTTGGCTGTAATAATAACCGCAGGCCTAACTCATGTCACAGTGTATTTATTATTGGTCTCTGTATACACACCTATATACACCTATTCGACCACAATATCTCTGGCCAAGCATATTTTATCTGAAACATTTTTATTTGGTTTGGGAAAAAAACTGTGAAACCTCTGAGTTTGCTGTGTGATGGGAGACGTGGTGAATAATAGGAGCAATGCGTACAGCCGATCACAGGCCTAGATCGATCAAGCTGCTGGTAAAAGGCACTTTAATAAGACTCAACGCGTTTAACGTGAACCATGCCGCCATGGGCTTAGAGAAACGAAATTAAAAAAGAAAGACTGAAGACATGTGTCAAGGTCGTGTCATTCCGTGGTGAGACAAAACTTAACCAAAGTTGTTTCTTTCCCTGCATGAGCAATTCCTCAACATTAGCCTGCATCCCATCTCTGTATTTTAATCTATGGAACATCTTCCAAGGTTGTCGAGACATATTTTACACATAATAGGCTCGTTGTCATGCCTAACTTCGTTACAATTAATATCCCTATATACAGTACATACATATATAATTAAGAGGCCTATATAAATAAATAAATAAATAGCTTACAAATAAAAGAAAAATAACTACTGTAGGCCTGTGTGTGTGTGTGTGTGTGTGTGTGTGTGTGTGTGTGTGTGTGAGTGTGTGTGTGTGTGTGTGTGTGTGTGTGTGTGTGTGGGCAGGCATAGGCCGATATGGGCATCCTTCGCTTTTTTCCATAAGCTTCCTACAGCATGTCTGAATATTATAACAATCTCATAAAAATTCCACTGAAATGTGATCATGTGATCCATTAATACAACCTTAGGCCTGCATGCATGGATGTTCGATCATATGAAAGTTTTAATTAATTAATTAATTAATTAATTAATTACGTGGACGGTGGGTGATTTAAACACAATTTAAACAGCAACGCGTAAAACTCAAATCGACGAACTCGAAGTCTCGAACTCAAACGCGCATGCGCAATTGGGTTCAGCGTGTCACGTGCGACGTCACGTGAGTCGGCGTTCTAACGACAAGGGGCGCGCGGACGGACGGACAAGCGGGAACACAAAATGGCGTCCACGTTTGTCGGAAAACGCCGCTGGGGGCGCAGGAACACTTTGAAGGAAAACGTGAAACCACTCAAATCCGAAATTAATCTTCCTGTTTTTCGAGCAGTTTTGTTTTTGTCGTTTTTTTCCGTTTTTTTAGCGAGCCTCGCCACCACCCAGCGAGCAACGGGTCTGCGTTTCACAAGGTACGGTTAGCTAGCGATAAATAAGACACCGATTAACGGGAAAAAAAACTGAAAAACTGAGAAAAAACGTGTGCATTGTTTCTTCGGTCAAACGAAACGCAGACACCACACACACACACACACACACACATAGGCACACAGAGCACGGTTTGTTTGGTAAAATTCGATAAACGAGCGTTCATTATTTCTTACGTAAACCCTTTCCAACCAATAAAAAAATAACGACAGCCCCCGTAACAACCAATTCAACTTTTCTCTTTCTTTTAGGCCTACTTTCTAGTGTTTTCCTCTGGGCTACACGCACACGTGCCAGGATTATATGAGGAGCATCTAGACCTCAAGGGGATCTGATAAATAGTCCGTCCGCAGGAAATGATTTGCAGGCCTGCGCTGCATAATACCCCATTTACAGAGCCGTCCTCATATGGAGCTGGGCTGCAGACTCAGACACCACCACAACTCAAACAACACCAGAATTCGGATACGCACGCACACACAGGCACACACACACACACACACACAGTCATGCATGCACACACACACACACACACACAGATAACACAAACACATGGTCATGCATGCATGCACCCCCACACACACACACACACACTGTATACCACACACACAGTCATGAACACACACACTGTATGACACACACATGCACTCATGCGCATATACACACCCGCACAGTGTATGACACACACACACACACACCACACACACACATAACACCACTATACACACACGCACAAACACACACTGACTCATGCGCATATACACATCCGCACACTGATGCCACACACACGTGTACACAGACAACACACACACACACACACACACACACACGCACAACACACACACACACACATATGCGTCCTGTCATAATTTTGCCTATTGTGTCTGGATAACCTTTAGATAACGCTGTCTGATGGTTAATAATGAACACGTAACTAGGTACGTGTGTGTTTTATAACCCTAATAAAAGTTTTTGTCAACGTCTTTTAGCCTACAGCTTGCGCTCTCTCTCCCTGCTAATCTCTTTCTCAGCATACAACAGATTGATATTTCAGGGCATAGTTCTGACATTATATCAAAGTACTGCTTTGATATAAATCACAAGCAGAAAGCACAACTCACGATATTCTGAATATGGCTAATAGTGTCTGAAGTATTGTATTAACGCCATGGTGTCGGCCAATTCAGGAATATATGCATAAATTAGTCCCACTGTTTACATTATTAATGGGTATTGTAATTCTATATAAATATATAGATGTCTTTGGGCTCCAAAACAATCAGTTCTAGTTGCTTTTCATCATTTTCATTAATATTAATAAATTGTTCTAATGTAATTTAAAACAGTCCACAAATACAAGATGACGTTGCTGGGTGAAAAGTCTGCCAGTCTTTCAGCATGAACGGAAAAAAAAAGTATATTTTGGATGTAAATAAATCGTGTGGGGCTCACTGCAAAGACCAGCCTCATTTAGAAGCTCTTGAAACAGGCGCTCTTGTCACAAATAGCTTGGGTGAGTTGTAACATCCTCACAGCATGTACCTGTGTTTATGTTTTAAACGAGGACACTTTAAATTACTTGTACTTTTTTCTGGAAACGCTTGAATTCTATGTTTATTTTTGTACATCTATTTATTTTAAATAACTTAAAATAATTAAATAAACGCGAGGATGAACACGCACACAATCAGCGCGCCACCTATTCACTGCTTTGTCTTTGGTGTGATCAGGTGACGGGCAACGCACGGCGGTAGGATCTCCGATGAATAGAAAACAGGCATCTACTGAGACACCCCACCGCCCCCACCACCCACCCGAAAGGACCCCCCAAAAAGAACTATCCCGTCTTCCCTTTCCCCAGTTTCCGTTCCTCCCTGTCAGTAAATACAACAGTAAGTATAACATTTCACACTAACAGAAATTAGGACCGAGGAGGGCGGGGTGGGGGGGGGGGGGGGGGCGGTGGTGGCGGGGGGGAAAGTAAACACCGGAGAATTTGGGAGCAGGGGTATTTTGGAAAATAAATCCTCTGTTTGTATTCATATATTACCGCTGGGAAAACTTCTGTCACTGACAATTTAAATGGCGGGCGGCCAACGGCATGTCAATTTGCTTTTTACGGTGGTATTTACGACTTTATTGAATTAGGGCAGAAATGTCTGTGGTGGGTCGTCAAACTCCTAGCTGGGTGGGGGGACGGGGGGACGGGGGGGGCCGCTAGCTCGACACCGCCGCCGCGCAAGACGGAAAATCACGAGTTATTTTTGTTTCAAATGTGTTTCCGTCCACATGTGGTCCTGGGTTTCTTTTTTTTTTCTCGTCTTTTTTTTTGCCCTATATACCCCGAGTCTCAGCGGTGACCCCTGACCCCAACGACCCACTCCCCCCACCCCTCCCCCCCGCCCTCCTCCCGTCGGCTCCCGAGACTGACATGATTTTTGGGGCCGCCTCGCTCGGAGCCCGGTTTGACCCGGCGTCCCCCTTTGAGTTCAGGGGTCACTGGCAGGGAGCAGCAAATTAACCCAATGTGTCAAAGCTGGCATGACACCACGCTCTGCGGAGATGCCCGACGTCCTGCTCTGCTGCTGCTGCTGCTGCTGCTGCTGCTGCTGCTGCTGCTGCTGCTGCTGCTGCTGCTGCTGCTGCATCTCCGTCTCCCGTGACACACATTTGGACATGCATGGGGGGGGCTGCTAGTCCTCTCTCTTTATCCTTGATGCAGATCGCTGATCGACCCATTCCTCCGGACCCTCTCTTTAAAGTTTTGTGGTGTGTGACTAATAATGTCTCCCCCACTCCCCCCCCGCACCCGTCCTCCCCCTTTAATGTTGTTCCCCTCCTCATCATCGTTTCCAGCTAAACCCCCCCCCCACCCCCACCCCCACCAACCACCCTTTAGCACTGTGCTACAATCGCTTCATCTTAATACACTCGCATACCCCCCCCCTCCCTTCCCTCTCTCACCCCTCCTCTCCCCTCTCTCGGTCTTTCTTTCCATACATCTTTATTTTTTTCCTTCAAGGGAAGATCTCTTCTTTAGATCTTCTTCCACACACTCTCTCTCTACCTCTCGCCCTCTCTCCCTCCTTCTCTGCCTCTCTGTCTTTGTGTGCCTCTCTCTCTCTCTCTTCTCTCTCTCTCTCTCTCTCTCTCTCTCTCTCTCTATATCTATCTCTCCCCCGTGGGTTAAAGACGTCTCAGTTCAGCTGTCACAAATTATGTCCGCCTGCCCAGCTGTCAAAACAGGGGGGGGGGAGGGGGGGTTTCATTCCACCTCACAAACTACCAAAAGAGACTTGAGGGGGGAGGGGGGGGAGAGGGAGGAGGGGGGAGGCGAGGAAGGGGGAGGGGGGGGACGGGGGACGGAGAGAGAGGGGAGGGCTTTAATGCTCGTGTTTGGACACAAGCAATTATCTCTAATTATTGTTTTTCTTTTCAGTTTCCCCCGTCCCGATGGAGGTCCGACCAGACGAACACGCGGTAATCCGCCCCAGTCGGCCAGGATCAGCAGGCCCTCGGAGTCCGGGGCGGGGCGGGGTTTAAGGGGGGGGGGGCGGGGGCGGGACTTGGCGCGGACCGGCCCGCCTTTCATCTCAATGTGAGTCAGGAGTTGATTCAAACACGGAGTGATGGCTGAATTAACCCCCGGGACCCTGCTTTCAATGGGCTCAGCTAAGAGATTATATGTGTTGATGGCAGGACTTTGTGTGTGTGTGTGTGTCTACGTATGTGTTTAGGCCTGGGTATGAACGTATATGAATGTATGTACGTACTGTCTGCTCTTATCCCAGCTATTTATGCAGGCAACTTAGCAATTATGAAACTCAGTTCTATTAGCCTCGTGACTATGGATGCTCGAAAACAGCTCTATTCTTATCTTTATGTACCACAGTGATATATTGCTGTCTCTCCTTCAATAAATGTACTCTTTGTAAGTCGCTTTGGATAAAAGCATCTGCCAAATGCCCTAAATGTAAATGTAAATGTACTGTATTGTACATGTATATAAGATATCACCACCAGCCATCTCAAGAATCAATAAGTAATCAATAACTTCTTTCTCACTGACTTGCAAGCGCACAGGCTCGCAAGACGCATACACACTTGCATACGTGGACACAAACACACATACGCACGCACACACACACACACACACTATACATACACTCAACATAAACACACACCGCAAACACACGCACACACTGCCTTTTGATTTGACCCGCGCACGTCAGACAGTGGGAAGTGTATCGCGATGCGTGTCGGAATGCTCCGTGAAGTTATAATTGTTCTGAGCACATTGATTAAAGCCAAAAACCCTCGGTGGTCTTTGCGTTTTCGGGGGGAGAGGAAATCACGCTTTAAGGACACGCAAGAAAACATGCGTTAAAGATGTGAAGAGGGGGAAAAATACCCTCTTCTTCGTCCCCTTCCTCCTCCTCCTCCTCCTCCTCGTAGACCTCGGAGCACAAACCATACGGCGCTTTGGCAACGGAACGCCGACGTTGTTGACAACAAAACTGTCCACTGGCGACAGAAGACAGAAACGCAGATATGAAACAAAAGGGGGGAAGTGGACGATCTCGCCGGAATAAACCAAACCAACTGTGAATGTTTTGCTGCAAACATTTACAGTTGGGCGAGGGGCCCTCTCTCTGTCTCTCTCTCTCTCTCTCTCGTCGGATGGCTCCCTGCCTCGGTCGCCCCCCCCCCGCTCTCTTAATAACTGACCCTCGTGGTTGAACAGAATCGTGCTTTTCCTTTTCGCTTTTGTTTTTCTGGGTTTTTTGTTTTTTTTATCCTCAAGATGATGTCAACTCCCTTTCAGTTCAGTTTCCACACATTTTGACGATCAATATTCCAGACAGATGCTGCTCTGGACTGTGTGTGTGTGTATCTCTCTCTCTCTCTCTCTCTCTCTCTCTCTCTCTCTCTCTCTCTTTCTCACACACACACACACACAGTGCACACCCTTGAATGGCTCTAGCAACTGGGTCTTATACTTTATAACTAAGTGTATAGAATTAAGCACAGCACAAGTAAGAGTGGATTCCCAGACTTTTTCGGACGGATTCTGGCGACCGAATCGACACCCATAGGAGCCCAAATTGCTATTTGATCATTTTTTTACGGGCTCTGTAAATGTTATGTGCGTTTCACGGCCGGACCACCGTTTGATATGTAGAAACAGCCTCTCCGCCGCAATGTCCTCCCAATAAAGGCCTCCTTTGAAGCGATATTTTGCGAGCGTGCACTTAAGCGCAAAAGGAATTATTGTATGGAGGTACACTTAAGCACAACTCATGGGTTTTATTGATCGGGAAAACGGTTTCGGATTTACGTTTGCCCCTCGAGTGAGAGTTTCTCTTTTCCTCGTGTGTAGTGGTGTGTGCTGTGTGTGTGTTGGTGTGTGTGGTGTGTGTGTTGGTGTGTCCTGGTGTGTGTGTGTGTGTCCTGTGTGTGTGTGTGTGTGTGTGTCTTGTGTGTGTGGGTGTGTCCTGGTGTATGTGTGTGTGCACATGTCTGAGTACATGCATTTGTTCAACCAGTCTTCATTTACATTGACATTACATTGAGGGCACTTGGCAGATGCTTTCGTCCAAAGCGACTTACAATAAGTAAATTGTTCCAAAGAGAGTGAAACGTCAATATATCGCTGAATTTCGAATTATTTCATAATTGCTAACTTAACCCCTTGCTGGTAAACCGCCAGATAGCTCGGATAAGATGCTATACAATGCTAACTACAATTTTAGACAGACAAGACGCTACGCAATGCTAAACACGATTCTTAAGTGCCAGGATGTCTTCGACTATTAACACCGCCCCAATGGCTGGGACCTTGTAGCTGTTCCGCCACTCCTCAAGTACTCACCCCCCCCCCATACGCACACACACACACACACACACACACACACACACACACCACACACGCACACACACACACCACACCACACCACACACACACCACACCACACACACCCACCCCACCCCAAGGTTGAATTTACGACGACATCTCTAGTGACCTCATGGCTGTGTGTGTCTGTGTGTGTGCATCTGTGTGTGTCCCTGTGTGTGTCTGTGTGTGTCGTGTGGTTGTGTTGATGACGGGGGTCTGAAATGTCTACGATTGCCACCGCCTGTCTCTGCAGACGAGAGAGAGACTCTTCGTCTTTCCGCAGTAGTTTGCGCCGAAAGTGTGCGAAAGTCTCACACTTAAAGCGGACATTCAATCCTTCCCCCCCAAAGCCTGTTCCGTCATTTCGTCGTTCCGTCATTCCGTCGGGTCATTCCAGAAAAATCGGAGAAAATCGTATCTATCATGGACCGAAACCTCAGAGTTTCTCCGTGGGTTCCGCCCGTGCCATAAAACTCAATAAGATGTGGTATGTGTGTGTAATCCCCCCGTCGATGTGAATGAATGGAACAGCCTTGTCGCTTTGTAGGCCAAAAAAAGTTTGATATAAACCTTTGAAAACGGATCCAATAGATCATCATCTCGTGCGGACATTGAAAAACCTTCTGTCTGAAAGGCGGTTGATTCAAACGCCACCCCCCCCACCCACCCCCCCCCCCTCCCCTTCCCACCAAAAAAAAACCGGATGGATGCGGTAAAGCCCCGGGAATTCACTTAAAAACCAAAATTGTGCAGATAAATGACCACAGCTATTCACTGTTTACTGCGCACTTACCTTAAAACGTGGATCAACCGAGCAGCTAAGTGAGCCACATCTGTGCAGAAGTATCACGCCAAACGAAAATAAAGCAGAAAAAAACTGCAACAAGGTACATTTTTGTCCACTTGCATTTCTTTCTAATTTCTGAACCCTTTTCGATGATTTTTCTGAAATTCAGCGGTATAATACGGTATTAGGGGCCTTAAATTGACATTCAAACATGACTTAAAGATACAGATTCAGTACCACCTAATGTAATAATCTTTTAGAGTTGGTTTGTAGGAAAAGTCCGTGGTTATTTTTTTGTGATGCAAACGCTAATTGTTAATCATCCGATTCAACGTGAGTTTTCAATTTTCCAAGACATCTGAAGAATTCCGTTTGTTAATCCCAGAGAAGAAGAACACATGTACGCCATAGATCAATTGTTTTAGCCGATACACTTCCCAAAAGTTACTTTCAAGCAATTTAGCGAAACGTGTTTAACGTTAAATTGGGTCTGCGTGTACAGCTTGGCTCAGCTTGGGTCGGGGGGGCGGTTGTCGGCGTACACGGGAAATTTTCGCGAGAGTGTGCAGAGAGTGCGCCGCGCCGCCTTCGTTTTGCCCGGCGTCACGCAAACGCAGCGCCGCCGCTAAACAGTTCCAGGCCGGCGTCTCCGAAGTGCCCTCCTCGTCTCCGAAGTGCCCTCCACGTCTCCGAAGTGCCCTCCTCGCCGGCTTGTTGAGATGATGATGATGATTCTGAGGAAGATTATGATGATGATAATGATGAGAATGACGTAAATGACGATGAGATGAGGATGAAGATGAGGAGGACGAAGAAGAGAAAGAGAGATGTCCAGTCCGTTGTTTTGGTGGAAGATCTGCCCTCTGTACGGACCCTCTGAGACCACCGGGGGTTTCGGAGGGCCGGCAGGTTCTAGTGTGACTTCACAGCCACTTGCAGTGCGTCTGCGTACAAAGACAACGACTACATCACACAAAGTGAAACTGAGAGAAATGAAATGAATGGTCGGTGTTTGGGAGGCGGAGGGATTATTATTCTAGCTCAGGTGAAGTTTTCATTAGACCTGTAAAGCACCCCACCAGCCCTCCCTCCCTCCCTCCCATCACACACACACCCTCCCATCACACACACCCTCCCTTCGGAACGCCAGCGCTTACTCCGTGGCGCTCAGAGGCCAGCTGCTAGCTAGCAAGTGGCGGCCGCTGGCTGGCTAGTGGTAGAGTGAGTGGCGGCCGCTGGCTGGCTAGTGGTACAGTGTGTTTGTGCAGGCAACTGTGGTTTGAAGAAGCTAAAGCAAAGCCGTTGTGTTTTGAACCTTTCTTCAGACTGCGTGCGCTTTGGAAGTTTGGTCCACGTGCAGGGATTAGTCTCCGTAGTTCCAAAGAAAACCCAACATCAAAAATAACAGAGCCTTGTCACAACTCTGACATCTGAACCGAGGCCAACTTTTCAGCAGAAACTTTGGGATAATCTCTTGGATTAGGAACGATAGCACGGACCGACAGGCGGGAAACAATAATCTAGGCGGGCCGTCGGCAACATTTAAAGGCGCAAAATAAATCCAATTCTAATATTCAGAGTTGATTACAACATATACTGCGAGTACACCAACACAGCCTAAGGATTACAAACTCTCTATCCAGTCTCTCACCATATATATATATATTTATATATTGTGTAAAAATCACAATGATCACCTGTTTCACATTACACCCCACCCCCCCCCCCCACTTTCAATCTTGTGAACTCTGTTATGTTTACTTAGCCTGGCTTTCATTGCGGCCATTTTGCCTGGTTTACCTTTGTTTAGTTTATTAACCCCAGGGCTTCGTTAACCTAAACATCCCAGTTAAATACTTGGCTTTGGGTTTCCACATTTTAACAAACACTTTTTGCTAAATTGTTGAAAGTAACTGGAAGTTTACGTTGACAAAATTGATGATGGCGCACACTGTGTCATTTCGCCGGGATTAACAAACACAAATTTTGAATTTCTTTTGAAAATTGAAACCACGTTGATTTTGGAACGAAGACAATTAGCGCTGCGCACCAAGAATAACACGATAAGACTTTTCCGCAAACAACGTTAAATATAATACATTATAGCATAACCGTGTTGTATATCTCCCACCGGCATGTTTGAATGTAACCTTAAGGCCCCTAATACCAAATCAGACCACTGAATTGAAAGACGAAAAACAACCTCTAATTTGTTCCTTTCCTTTTTCCTCATAACCATAATCCTCTGCCTCTCCCGATGATGTCAGCAGTATTTATCGGCCTCTCGTCTGCATATCACGCTATTCATCACGCTCAACCGCCGCGCTGGCCAGGAACACACGGAGTCAGAGACGGAGAGTCAGAGACGGAGACGGAGACGGAGACAGACTTTCCCCGAGTCAGGGTGAATAATGTAGAGTCTCGAAGACAGACACAGAAGTTAAGCGCCTTAGCAAAACACAACCTTGTTCTCCCCTGGCAGACAAAGTGAGAACATCCTGGCTTCATACCCGAGCAGGAATATCTGCGTTATATATACACACTTAAATATATAAATATATATATTAATACATATAAGGACTCAATTAACTGCCTATAGCCAGAGCTCTGTTCCCAAGGCATTGTCTCCTTTCCAGCTGCTTTGAGGGGAGACTGGGTGGGGTGTGTGTGTGTGTGTGTGCGTGCGTGCATGCGCGTGTGTGTGTGTGTGTGTGTGTGTGTGTGTGTGTGTGTGTGTGGTGTGTGTGTGTGGGGGGGGGGGGGGGAGGGCACACACTCATGGGTGGTCCCCCACAGCCCCCCCCACACACACACACACACGCACACACACTCTGCGGTTTGTACCCCGTGCATCTGATAGCTGTGGCTCTCAGCTGGAGCCGCTGTGTGTGGAGCTCAGAACTCGAACTCTGTGTGTGTGGAGCACAGAACTCACGGGCCGTCTCCGGCGCAGTCTCCAAGCCAGGGGGGGGTGGTGGTGGTTCACGTACATATGGCGTATTCACACACACGTGTATAATAAGTAATCGTGTATGTACTTATATACGTCGGGGTTCCTGTGAAACTCATTCAT
>PIJE02000298.1:280773-281895 GCA_002895965.2 Coryphaenoides rupestris
AATTGGATTTATTTTGCGCCTTTAAATGTTGCCGACGGCCCGCCTAGATTATTGTTTCCCGCCTGTCGGTCCGTGCTATCGTTCCTAATCCAAGAGATTATCCCAAAGTTTCTGCTGAAAAGTTGGCCTCGGTTCAGATGTCAGAGTTGTGACAAGGCTCTGTTATTTTTGATGTTGGGTTTTCTTTGGAACTACGGAGACTAATCCCTGCACGTGGACCAAACTTCCAAAGCGCACGCAGTCTGAAGAAAGGTTCAAAACACAACGGCTTTGCTTTAGCTTCTTCAAACCACAGTTGCCTGCACAAACACACTGTACCACTAGCCAGCCAGCGGCCGCCACTTGCTAGCTAGCAGCTGGCCTCTGAGCGCCACGGAGTAAGCGCTGGCGTTCCGAAGGGAGGGTGTGTGTGATGGGAGGGTGTGTGTGTGATGGGAGGGAGGGAGGGAGGGCTGGTGGGGTGCTTTACAGGTCTAATGAAAACTTCACCTGAGCTAGAATAATAATCCCTCCGCCTCCCAAACACCGACCATTCATTTCATTTCTCTCAGTTTCACTTTGTGTGATGTAGTCGTTGTCTTTGTACGCAGACGCACTGCAAGTGGCTGTGAAGTCACACTAGAACCTGCCGGCCCTCCGAAACCCCCGGTGGTCTCAGAGGGTCCGTACAGAGGGCAGATCTTCCACCAAAACAACCGGACTGGACATCTCTCTTTCTCTTCTTCGTCCTCCTCATCTTCATCCTCATCTCATCGTCATTTACGTCATTCTCATCATTATCATCATCATAATCTTCCTCAGAATCATCATCATCATCATCAACTTAATTGACATCTTCGTCATCATCTTCCTCATCACCCTTATCATCCTCATCATCCTCTTCATTGACATCTTCATCTCCATCATCATCATCTTCCTCATCCTCCTCATCATCATCATCATCTTTCTCATCCGCATCATCCTCTTCATTGGTATCTTCATCTTCATCATCATCATCTTCCTCATCCTCCCTATCATCATCTTCCTCATCATTATCATCATCTTCCTCATCCTCCTTATCATCTTCCTCATCCTCCTTATCATCATCTTCCTCATCCTCCTTATCATCATTATCACCTCATT
>PIJE02000298.1:281920-289420 GCA_002895965.2 Coryphaenoides rupestris
AGAGAGAGATGAAAGAAAGAAGAGAAAGATGAGAGAGAGAGAGAGAGAGAGAGAGAGAGAGAGAGAGAGAGAGAGGGAAGGAGAGAGAGAGAGGGGAACGGAGAGAGAGAGAGAGCAAGAGAGCGAAAAAGAAAGAGAGAAGAAGAGGAGGAGAGAGATGAGAGAGGAGAGAAGAGAAAGAGAGAAAGGAGGTGATGAGAGAGGAGAGAGAAGGAAGAGAGAAGAAGAGAGAGAGAGAGAGAGGCGAGAGGGCGAGAGCAGAAAACATCTCGTGGAAATATCCAGGATGTCTCTAATAAGTTTACGTTCCCCGCAAGTCCCCATCGCAGTATAAAGTTGTTGGGAGTCAATAGGACGCAGGAACGATTGCAACTCTTGTTATTCCACTCCATTCTTCAACACACGTTCCCCAGTTGCCGCTCGCTACCTCTCCCCCTCCCCCGTCTCTCTCCTCCCGGCCGGCTACCTATGTGGGGTGTGTCGCGGGCGTGGGGGCGGGTGGTGTGTGTGTGTGCGTGTGTTGGGGTGTGTGTGTGTTTCGGTGGTCGCTGTGTATCCCCGCCTGACCCGGCCCATGTGTTTTCAACTTCTCCAGTTTGATGTCGACGCGCGACCAGACCGGGGATCCCGCGTATACATCGTCTAAAAGCTAAGTAACCTGTTCGCAGGCATCCTCCCTCCTCCCACCCGACGAAATGCCACCACCGCCAGCCGCGCGGGAGAGTACCGCCGACCAGGCCTTCCAACCGAAGGAGATATGATGATGAAGAGGATTGAAATGAGGATAAGAGGTGGATTGAGGAAGATGATGATGAATGAGATGATGACTAAGTGAGGTTGAGGAAGAAGATGATGATCGTGAACACAAAGAGGCTAGATAAAGAGATGAAAATGATGATGAGGATGACAAAAGGTGTGTCGTGTGCAGTGTGTGTGTGTGTGTGTGTGTGTGTGTGCGTGCGTGTGCGTGTTCATCGTTAACCACATACCCTCAGCCGCACTTTACTGGTGGCTCCTCGCTGGTCTCTCTCTCTCTCTCTCTCTCTCTCTCTCTCTCTCTCTCTCTCTCTCTCTCTCTCTCTCTCTCTCTCTCTCTCTCTGGACGCAAGTCACAAGGCGGCGGGGGCCACACGGACACAGATACCGAGTTCTGAAATATCTCAGAGCACTAATGTGCTTATTTGAAAACGGCCCGCAGAGATTATTACATCACCGGCAAAAGAGCGGCCAAAAAAGGGGGGAAACGGCTCGCAGCCCTTTTGAAGTTCCACCCTTGTGACTCCGCGGCAAAGCACAATTTAATGAGATAATAACTGTGAAAAAAAGATGGTGTTTGCGCAATCGGCGGCGGCGGCGACGGCGGAGGCCTGGGCGGATGAGGAATTGTCGGAAGTGGGCTGCTGCTGCTGCTAGTGGGGGGACCGGTGAACCGGGGGGGTCCGTGGACCCGTGTGGCCCCTCGTCGCGATCTCCTGTTTGATTTCCTGATGGACGACTGCTTACGTTTCCCGCCTCCTCGCTT
This sequence comes from Coryphaenoides rupestris, assembly GCA_002895965.2. NCBI lineage: Eukaryota > Metazoa > Chordata > Actinopteri > Gadiformes > Macrouridae > Coryphaenoides > Coryphaenoides rupestris. Next base: position 283,443 of record PIJE02000298.1, read on the forward strand.
TGATAGGCCCTCGGCCGCCGACACAATGCTAACGACCTCCGTGGTCGTGACAACGTTTCTCCCAGTCAAAGATTATTCTGGGGTTTTTTTTTACCAACGTCCTATTTCCAAACAATCGCATCTATTTGTCTCTCAACTTCAGCATCAAGGCACGCGGCGCCGTGAGGAAAAAAATCGCCGTGCACCAAAACTTTGCTTCGATTAAATAAACCAAACATGTTCAACGATCAATAATATCATGCTAATTTCTAATGGGAAACATTCACAATATGAAGAAACGTTTGTGACCGGAGGGACACAACGGTGTTGCGCAATGGTGGTGGAGGTGGAGGTGGGAGGTGGTGGAGGTAGTGGTGTAGGTAGGGGTAGAGGTGGAGATGGAGGGTGGTGGACGTGGTGGTGGAGATGGAGGTTAGGGGATGGTGGAGTCCGGGGAGGTAGTGGGGTGGTGCTGGGTAGCTAAGTGAACCCAGCGCGGCGGAGCTGAGAATGGACCCCATTAACAAAAAAAAAAGCCTCTGAACTGCGTGGCTTGATGGGTACTGGCAGAGGCTGCACACATCCTCGGAGAGAGTCCCCCCCCCCCCCCCCCCCCTCCCATGCCTCCCAATGCTTATTTATCCAACAGCTGGGCAAATACCCACACAGCCTGTCTGCATTAGGGCCCCGTTTTTAAACATTTAGAAGAGACAGGAACCAGTGTGTTTATGGCCGCTTCTTCCGTCACATCTGCTGTTAATATTGTTTTGCAGAACGCAGAACGCAGAACGCAAGAACGCAAAGGGGGGGGGGGGGGGCTGGGTTCTTTCTGTTATGACAGGGATATATCGTGAAGGTTTCCCCCCCCCTCCGCGTTAATAGGGGGGGCGGCCCCACGCTCGAAATGCGGACGGCGGACGCACGGCGGGGGGACGCAAAACCCGTATATTTCAACGTGGATTTACATCGACGTTGTGTTATGTCGTGTTATTTAGTTTTTTGTGTTTGTGTTCCTCCACCACCGTCTCCGTGCTGCACGCGTGTAACGTGTGCGTTGGGATGTACACAACGGTCGACATCTTTGTTTGTGCGATGCTAAAGCGCCGTTTTTCGCGTACAACGGCCGTATTATAATCCTGTTTCGTTTTCGTAGGATCTGTCCACGTTTGACACAACGCTGGAAACGTCAGCAAAACGTGGAACATGTGCGGAGCAATGCGCTTGGAACCACTTTAAACAGTTAGTAGACAAACACTTGATTAGTTAATATACTCAATACTTCCCTTTCTTATTTGTTATTTTCAATTGGTTTGGCCGTGTCTGTGTTCGTGGCGTACAGTGTTTCTTGTTCATCGTGTGTGTGTGTGTGTGTGTGTGTGTGTGTGTGTGTGTGTGTGTGTGTGTGTGTGTGTGTGTGTGTGTGTGTGTGTGTGTGAGAGAGTGAGAGAAATGTCAGGAAAGAAATTAACAATTATTATATATCATGTTTGCACCTGTTTCTCTCTCGCTCTTTCTCCCATTCCCTCACCCCTCTCTCTCCCCCTCACTCTCTTTTCTCTCTCTCTCTCTCTCCTTTCTCTCTCTCTCTCTCTCTCTCTCTCTCTCTCTCTCTGTCTCTCTCTCTCTCTCTCTCTCTCTCTCTCTCTCTCTCTCTCTCTCTCTCTCTCTCTCTCTTCTCTCTCTCTCTCTCTCTCTCTCTCTCTCTCTCTCTCTCTCTCTCTCTCTCTCTCTGTCTCTCTCTCTCTCTCTCTCTCTCTCTCTCTCTCTCTCTCTCTCTCTCTCTCTCTCTCTCTCTCTCTCTCTGTCTCTCTCTCTCTCCCTCTCTCTCTCTCTCTCTCTCTACATAATAGCAAGACCCCACTGTCTGTGTCTGTGCTGCGGTTCCAGACCAGCAGAGGTCCTCGGTGGGTTCAGTCAGTGAGTTCAGTTCAGTCACTTGGTTCTTTCCTGCGTCTGCGTCCGTCTCTCCTGTCTGTTCATGATCTCTCTGTGTATTTACATGTGTGTCCGTGTGCTGCAGACCCTCAGGTGTCAAAACAAGCCTGCATGTCGTCAGTCTTTTAAATTAATTGGACGCGGTAGACGCCGCCCCTATGACACCCAAAACCCAGCGTTGTATCTGTCATGATATAGGAATGATGTAATTCCTTATAGAGCAATCAAAATGTTCTTCGGGGACCACAAACTACAAATACAGCTCATCTCCCAGACTGTCCAAGTCTGGGTTTCCCCCATAGCTCCTGGTTCAGGTCCTGGTCCACACACACACACACACACACACACACACACACACACACACACACACACACACACACACAACCCCCCTAAAAGGCCCACCATAACGTAACGTAAGGACACCTTTTTTGCTGGCTAATCCTCCGTGTGTTTCAGAGCTACAGCCTCGTTGGGAAAAGGAAAATGAAGGCAACTCTTGATTACCTGAGCCCTGAATGCAAGACAAAGGAGTCTGACACTGACTCCAGAAAAGCGTCGAGTCTGACACTGACTCCAGAAAAGCGTCGAGTCTGACACTGACTCCAGAAAAGCGGGAGTCCACACTGACTCCAGAAAAGCGGTGAGTCTGACACTGACTCCAGAAAAGCGTCGAGTCCACTGACTCCAGAAAAGCGTCGAGTCTGACACTGACTCCAGAAAAGCGTCGAGTCTGACACTGACTCCAGAAAAGCGGTGAGTCCGACACTGACTCCAGAAAAGCATTGAGTCTGACACTGACTCCAGAAAAGCGGTGAGTCTGACACTGACTCCAGAAAAGCGTCGAGTCTGACACTGACTCCAGAAAAGCGTGAGTCTGACACTGACTCCAGAAAAGCGTGAGTCTGACACTGACTCCAGAAAAGCGTCGAGTCCGACACTGACTCCAGAAAAGCGTTGAGTCCGACACTGGCTCCAGAAAACCATTGAGTCTGACACTGACTCCAGAAAAGCGTGGAGTCTGACACTGGCTCCAGCCCTGACACGTGTGTGTGTCTGTGCGTGTGTGTGTCTGTCTGCGTGTATGTGTGTGTGTGTGTGTGTGTGTGTGTCTGTGTGTGTGTGTGTGTCTGTGTGTGTGTGTGTGTGTGTGTGTGTGTGTGTGTGTGTGTGTGTGTGTGTGTGTCTGTGTGTGTGTGTGTGTGTGTGTGTGTGTGTGTGTGTATGTGTGTGTGTGTGTGTGTCTGTGTGTGTGTGTGTGTGTGTGTGTGTGTGTGTGTGTGTGTGTCTCAGTACCTGCTTGATGAATCTCTCGACGTCGATCCTTGGGCGTTTGATTTATGCGTGGAGTCCGACTACCTGTTCTCACAGATGTAACAGAAGGAGAGAGAGAGAGAGAGAGAGAGAGAGAGGGGGGAGGAGGAGAGAGAGAGAGAGAGAGAGAGAGAGAGAGAGAGAGGGGTGGGGGGGGGTCGGAGGGGTGAGAGAGAAGAGAGAGAGAGAGAGAGAGAGATCGGCATAGAGGATGTATTGTTGAGCCGCGCGTTTGTCCCATTGACCCGGCGGCAACATGTGGCGCGCCGGGGAAACGCACATGGAGCACATAATGGATGGTTCTGGGCTCCGCTGTCAGCCGGCGTGGCGGGTTCTCCCTCCTCCTAAAACATTTCCTTAACCGTTAGCCCGACGGACCACCAGCCGGGCCCAACAGTGGGATTACAGTGCGGGCTATAGTCGGCTCTTATATATATACATCAATCATTTCCACCCGCGACGGTTTATGCCATCCATCAAATCGGGGGCGAAAGGAACGGCAATAATAATGACAAACAAAAAAACGTTTCTCGGCGTCCTCGTTTTGCTATCTTTAATAACGCGCAAGTCCGTAAGCGAGACGTGATGTTTCACAGAGGTCAGAGGTCAAAAACGTCATCGAGTCAGAAGGAGGGAATCATTTTTTTATTGATCGTTCGTATATTCTTCGCTTTTTTCCGCTCATAATAATAAACTCAGAGTTTCGTCGTTTGTTTCGTGCCGAAGTCAAATGTCGCACTTTACAACGTAAAAAACATCTTGCCCCAACGAGAGACCGAACAACCTCTCCCCGCGCGTCGCACTGCAAATACACACACACACACACACACACACACACACACACACACACACACACACACACTCGCCACACACACACTCGCGCGACTCACATTCCCTCACATCTGCGCGTACGGTGCACACACACATCTGTACCAGCGAGTGCCGGCTGCCCGTGCCTGGCTCTGATTATATCTGATTATATTTTTATGGCATCGACTTGTGTGGCAAACATGCTGCAGATGACGACGACGGCGGCGGCGGCGAAGAAGAAGAAGTGGGTTCCCGGGCGAAACGCTTAACAGGTTATTTCCAGAATTCACTCGTTTTTTTTGTCTTTCCTTTTTCTCCCAGTTCTTCCACGGAGCAACAGTGGAGCCTTGTTGCAGTTTCCCAGTAAGCAATGGCACTTCTATCTACCATGCAAAACGTACCAGATGGGTTGTGATTTAATAGAAACACAACATAACGTAATACATAGAAAATACAATGTCCTGAAGGTAAAGGGATATATTATCAGGGCTCAACATTTATTGGTGGGATTTTGTGATTGGTTTAACTTATAGTAGCAACCACACACACACACACACACACACACACACACACACACACACACACACACACACACACACTGTTTCTCCTGTCTAAATCTGTTCTCAAGTTCCTTCTATTAATATCTACTCAACTTTAACACACACACACACACACCACGTGTTCCCTCGCCTCGCGCACACACACACACGCACACACACACACACACACACACACACGCACACACACACACACACACACACGCCGTGCCATAAGAACAAAAAGCCACAACTTAAGCCCGCTATCATTGGGCTATAATTTCTCCTAAATTGTTCTGAAAGCCGCACTATGTTAAACGGTTGTATAAATCCAACCAGAAACAGACTCTGGGGGTATATTTCCCACAGCGACCCCCAACCCCCCCCCCCCCTCCCCCCAGGCGGAGACCCACCTCCCCTCCCTCCCCCCCAGCCCTCTCCCCCAAGCCTCGTTATGATCTATCAATTGCGAGACACGGTTCACCCCACCGCCGCCGCCACCACCACCACCCTTTGCACCACCCGCATAGAATAGAACCGTGCATGCACCCACTGCACCCACCCACACTTGTATGGTAACAGGTCCCTCCCACCCCCCCCCCCCCCCCCACCCACCCACCAGCACCAGCACCAGCAGCACCCTGATAATGATCAGCCGGGGGGGGGGGGGGGGTGTCTGGGGGTGTTGGGGGTCTTGGTGGGGGGCTCGGCTCTGTGCGTGTGCGCGGACCGCCGCACCCGAACTATAGAGACTAGAGGGTGGTCCTCCCAGCTCAGACCAGTCGACCTGCCACCCGACGTCGTCCACATGCAGGCTCCAGGCCAGTGGGGTGGGAGTGGGGTCAGGGAGGGAGGGGCTGTCTGTCTGTCTGGCTCTCTGTCTGTCTGTCTGTCTGTCTGTCTGTCTGTCTGTCTGGGCAGGTGTCTGTGTGTGTGTGTGTGTGAGTGTGTTGGGGTGGGGGGGGGTGGGGTCTGTGGAGGTCGGTGGATCGATTCCCTTTAGAGAGTTCCATGATTTAGTGGATCTGACACGAGGACACAGGGACTCCTCTTTTGTGTGGTTTGTGTGTGTGTGTGTGTGTGTGTTTGATCTGTGACTGTGCACACGTGTGTCCATGCTTGCGTGTGTGTGTGTGCGCACATGTACAGTATTTTGTCTGTAGCCGTGCGTATGTGGCTTGGTGCATGACAGTGTGTGTGTGAGTGTGTGTGTGCGTGTGTGTGTTTTGTCTGTGGCTGTGCACATGTGGATGCATGCATGCATGAGCGTGTGCGTGTCTGTTTGCACGTAAGTGTGTGTTTATGTGTGTGTGTGCGTGTGTGTGTGTGTTTGCAGACAAGAGTATGCGTGCGTATTTTTGTACCCAGAAAGTACCCACGACATTCTAAATACAGAACAAAATGTAT
>PIJE02000298.1:294420-319420 GCA_002895965.2 Coryphaenoides rupestris
TACCACTCGGGTGGGATTGGTGTGTGGTTAGCCACTTTATTGTGAGCGTATCTGGAGGGAGTGGTTTGCTGAGAGTTGGGGGGGGTGTTTGGGGCTGTCTTGGTTGGGGTCTACTGAAGTTGGGGGGGGGGTTGCTGAGTGGTAGAGGGGGTGGCTGGGTGCTGCGAGGTGGTCTGGCTCTGGGTGAGTTAGCTGATTAAAAGGATGGGGGGGGGGCTGCTGTCTTGAGTTGGTGGTGCTGGGGAGGTGATGCTTTCTGTGTGTGCGATCTGTGTGGCATGGAAAAGTGAATGATATCTACTTACTTTTCAAGTCTCAGAATGTTCTTTTTAGACCACCCACTTAACTCCTTCTGAGTCTTCTGGTGGGGGGGTCTTTAGCTTGTAGAGATGTGAGTGCTGAGGGTGGGGGGGGGTACTGAGGGTGAGGGGGGGTGGCGGGGTGCTGAGGGTGGGGGGGTGGGGAGGTGCTGAGGAGCTGGGCGTCGTCCTGTCAGTGTGGCATCCTCCCTCCCCTCCATCGGCAGAAGGGGTAGAAGATACGGTGGTGGCATGGGGAGGTGATAATTCCTCTTCATAAACTGTGGCCTTGGGGAACTCTGGGATCAGCATGTGCTGCTCGTACAAATTGATCTCAATAAAGTTTCCAGGTTGCGGTTCTGTGTGTGTGTGTGTGTGTGTTTTGTGTGTTTTGTGTGTTTTTAAGTGTGATTACACGGCGGTTCGAATCTCAACTTTTATTTTCATTTTCCCCCGATCTCGGCTGTTCTAACGACACACTTAGGGAGAAGACGGAAAGCTAACAGCTTGGGGCTGAACGATGTTTAGGTGGCAAACAGCGAACGGATTCTGAACACGTTGATGAGGCTGCAAGGGAAATAAGGAAAGAATAAGGAAAGATTGGCGAGGGAAGGAGGAGGAGAACCCTTCCATGGTTTGGTTGAACTTAAATGCCCCCTTGTTGCAACTGTAAAAAAACTAAAAACTTAATTTACTTATTCATGTATTTATTATATTATTGTGTGCTCTGCCAGTTGCTCTTGCCAGCGGGACTCCCGTGCCGAGCAACTAGACACTTACCCCTCGGTGTGGTAAACACAGCCGCCATATTGCTTAGACATCAAAACAAGTCACAGAGCCCTCCTGTTGCTCGGAATCCTCTTACCTTACTGATTCTCCTACTTAATTACTGTTGTCCGTCTCGACTACTACCTCTATCATCCTCTCTAATACTTCCTCAGTTTTTTTTACCTTCATGTATTGTTTTTCCTCCAGAAACGTCTGTGTTTTGCTGCCACCCGGCTTGCTCTCCAGGATTATCTTGGCGGTCTTTCTCATACAACAATCTATGCAAAGCTTCCCTTTAAGAACGAAAAAAAAAAACTCTCAGGGGGAAGCAGTCGGGTGTCCTCCAATCTGGTTGGAGCCGGGTGGCAGCAAAACACAGACGTTTTAGGGAAAATACATGATGGTAAAAAAAACTGAGGATTGATGATGGTGGATCCGAGCAACAGGAGGGCTCTGTGACTTGTTTTGATGTCTAAGCAATATGGCGGCTGTGTTTACCACACCGAGGGGTAAGTGTCTAGCTATGTATCTCGGCACGGGAGTCCCTGAGGGTAGTTTTGATGTCTAAGCAATATGGCGGCTGTGTTTACCACACCGAGGGGTAAGTGTCTAGTTGCTCGGCACGGAAGTCCCGCTGGCAAGAGCAACTGGCAGAGCACACAATAATATAATAAATACATGAATAAGTAAATTAAGTTTTTAGTTTTTTTACAGTTGCAACAAGGGGGCATTTAAGTTCAACCAAACCATGGAAGGGTTCTCCTCCTCCTTCCCTCGCCAATCTTTCCTTATTCTTTCCTTATTTCCCTTGCAGCCTCATCAACGTGTTCAGAATCCGTTCGCTGTTTGCCACCTAAACATCGTTCAGCCCCAAGCTGTTAGCTCTTCCGTCTTCTCCCTAAGTGTGTCGTTAGAACAGCCGAGATCGGGGGAAAATGAAAATAAAAGTTGAGATTCGAACCGCCGTGTAATCACACTTAAAAACACACAAAACACACAAAACACACACACACACACACACAGAACCGCAACCTGGAAACTTTATTGAGATCAATTTGTACGAGCAGCACATGCTGATCCCAGAGTTCCCCAAGGCCACAGTTTATGAAGAGGAATTATCACCTCCCCATGCCACCACCGTATCTTCTACCCCTTCTGCCGATGGAGGGGAGGGAGGATGCCACACTGACAGGACGACGCCCGGCTCCTCCTTCAATGCCAAGCGACATTTTGGAAGGAGGTTGTAATGCTGAAACCTAGCCGTGAGTCTATAATCAACTTGTACTGGCAGGGGCTGTCATAGTGTAACCCCTCTGACATTCACTTTAACTTCTGTCATTCTATTTATTTCTCACACCTACCCGGGCTTTTGTGTCTGCACCCCAGACTGGTTTTGGTGGTTTGCTTGCTTCGATGTTTAGATATTTGATAACCGTGTGAGCAAACTCCCCCAAACCCACATCCAATAGAAGCCCATTCAACTAAATAAATAATCGAAAAATGAAGACACATTAGAAGGACATTATCATGTCATGGAAAGCAGGGACGTCTAATGAGTTTGATGAGAAATAGTCTTCTATTGGATGGGTTTGGGGGGGGTGGGGGGGGGGGTGGGGGTTGCTCACATGGTTATCAAATATCTAAATATTGAAGTCTGGGGTCTAAAATCGGTCTGGGGTGCGGAGAAAAGGCTCAGGTTGGTGTGAAAATGACTCAAGGGGTGTTTTAATAAGCACACGGTGGCTTGTGGCACTTCTACCGTGGCACTGAGCAAGACACCGAACCCTAACCTGCTCCTGACGTGTCGGTTGGTGTCGTTGCTGTGTTAATGCAATCCATTTGCCATGATGTCGACGACGATGGTGATGATGATGAGGATGATAATCTCGCTCATGGTTCTGAAGGGGCGAGTGTCTCCTGTCACCTGCTGGCGGTGACTCATGAGCTCATAACTACGACATAAGAATAATCTAGAACGAGGATCTGTGCGCTCTAAAATGCATGAGACGTGAACGGCTCTCGTCCTCCTGTAGCGTCCTCCCTCCCCCGCCGCTTCCTTCTGCACGGCTGCGCGCGGCGATCTGAGATGATTGCACGCGTGTCGGATTTGGCGGGAATTATACCGCGGAACGACGGAGCCGGAGGGTGTGTGTTCTGCGCAAACCGGTGTGAAGGCATAGGCCTCCAACGTCTCCGTGTTGACTTGATGGCGACACGATAGAGATTGCTAGCATTGTTATGCATGTTGTATGTTCTTAGATGTTGGTAACGCGCTCAGAATGGGAGTTCTGCTCTTATCCCAACTATGATGCAGACAACCTAGCAATTATGAAACTCGTTCTATTAGCCTCGTAACTATGAATGCTTGAGACCTGTTCTATTCTTATCTTTATGTACCACAGTGATATATTGCTGTCTCCTTCATGTACTCTCATAAGTGCTTTGGATAAAAGTGTCTGATAAATGCCTTATTTATTTGCTTACTTGTATGTGATGAATAAACTTCTTGAATCTTGAGTCTTGAATCTTAAAAATGTGAATGTTTGTTCCCTGGTGGGTCGGTTGGCTTTCATCTCATAACTTTGCGCTCCTGTGTGCTCACACACACACACACACACACACACACACACACACACGCGACTCAGCTTAACCATCACACACAAGCGCGCCATGAATCCACTTTGCAGGGGAATTGAGATCAGGAGTCAGCTGACCAGACAGCCACGGAAGCACATCACATGCAGACAGGCGGACATGCACGTCTGCACATGAGCATACAGCACACATTGAACAAGGACGGCCGAATACACACGCACACACACACACACACACAAAACATACACACAACATTCACATACACAGGCAAACACACACATCCACACATACACACAAAAGAAGCACACGCTCACACACACACCCACACGACACACACACACACGCAGAGACAAACACACACACACTCCAAGGTCAGACGCTGGGGAGGCTGGGAAATCCTTTCCAGACTGAAGCCAAAATCACATCACGATGAGTCAACAACATGGGTTTATTTTTACAATCTAAGTTATGTTAATACGATCAAGCGTGTTCCCAATAGAATGCCCGACTCCATCATTTTGCTTTGGCACAATTTGGCGCACGGAAACAGAATGAACTGGGTCCTGATTCACGCCGAACCGCGAGAGAACGCGTGGAACTGTGACAGGGAATACAAGGGACAAGATGTGAACTTTAATTGCACAATAATACAAGAACACAAGAACATAATAATGACCCGAAGAGTCGCGGGCCGCCATCGACCGCCACCACGATTGATCTTACGAAACACCCGCTCGTCCATTGGCCGACGCGGCGTGGTTACTGGCGAGTGATTGGAACGACGGGGGGCCTATCACCGCCGAGCGCACGACGGACACATCAGACACACGCATTCTCTGAGTTATTATTCCAACTAATTCAACATGGACCGTGAAGTAAATGCAGCGAAATGACCGCACAAACACAAGTCTCGTTTTAAAATTCGTTTTAAAATTCTGTGGCCGCTCATATTTTTCTTTCATTAGGCCCGGTTGGTGCACGCTACCGCACACACACACACACACACACACACATGCACACACACACAGAAATGCACATACACACACACAGGCCCTCTCTCTCTCTCTCTCTCTCTCTCTCTCTCTCTCTCTCTCTCTCTCTGTCTCTCTCTCTCTCTCTCTCATTCATACAGAGTGATACTTATGCTCACTCATTGTTTGGGTCCATTCATGAGTTTTCAGGTTTTTCCTTTTGATGCGTCTCTGGTTCTGGAGCCTTTGAGGTGGTTCCACCATTCTGTCTGAGGAACATCAAACGCATGCATACACACACGCACAGCCACACGCACACACACACACACACACACACACACACACACACACACACACGCAGAGACACACACACAGAGACACACACAATCACACTGCCACAGACACACACCGCAGAAATGCATACAGTGACACACATGCATACCAATGCATTTACACACCAACACACACACACACACACAAACACACACACATGAACACACACGTGCACATACACACACAGTCACAATCATCAGCACACACAGTGACACACAGTCACACACACACACACACGCACACACACACACACACACATAGGCATACACACACATGCATACAAAACCGCAGAAACGCATGCAGTCACACACATGCATATCTATGTGCTTACATACAGAACACACACACAGACACACACACACAATGTGTCTTCACAATTATTGTTGTTCTGTGATCTGCTCTTTGCGTTCTGGTTCAAAGAAGCAAACAGCCAATCACACGTCAACCTGCCGCTGACCTCATGCGCCTCCTCAAATCCGACCAATCACAGATCACCTTCTCCTAAATGAATCACTCTCTTGGCTCCCAGTGAGGACCAGACTCTTGGCGTTTTGCATATGTGTTCCTGTGGTTGTTTTGTATGTGTTTCTGTGGTAGTGTGTGTACACACACACACACACACACACACACACACACACACACACACACAGGCAAGCAAGCACGTACACACACATAGGCATACCCACAGACACGCACTCACACGCACACTCACATACGCACACACACACACACACACACACACACACACACACAAAGGCAAGCAAGCACGTACTGTACACACACACAGACATGCACTCACACACGCACACACACACACACACACACACACACACACACACATATCTCAAACACACGCACACTCACATACACCCATGCACATACATGCAGACACAAACACACACAAACACCCACCCAACCACACACACACAAACACACACACAAACACCCACACACACACAAGTGCTACACCATCTCTCGTCTCCGCTTGTGATTTCCTCCACGTTCAGCGAGCACAGGGGCCCTTGTGAAAATAATAAAGACCCTTGTGGTGGTGGTGGTGGTGGGTGGAGGTGGGCCACAAAAGTTTCCTGAAGTGGTCGGCTCTGTGGGCTAATTAACATGCCATAGGTGTTAATTGGCAGCTGGGCTGGCAGCAGTCAGAGCCGGTGGCAGGTGAGGGGCGGGGCTTATTGAGCTCCGAGCTCCGCACTGAGCATTTAAATAGCGCTTTACAGTACAGCCTCACATTCACCCATTCATACACCGACGGCGGTGTCAACCATGCAAGGTAACAACCAACACGTCAGGAGCAGTTAGGGTTAGGTGGTGTCTTGCTCAGGGACACCTCCACACTTAGCTAGGAGGGGGAGGAGCCCGGGGATCAAACCAGCAACCTTCCTGTTGCCAAGACAACCGCTCTCGCCTGCTGATGCTGCCCATCATCCGTTCCTGTCTTGTATTCAGAGGATGGTTTGTTTCGCACTCTGAGAGATACTGTATATCAGTGTTGTTGTCGTTTTCGGTGGTTGTGTTTCGTTTGGTCTTATTTTAAACTGACTTGTCTTAAAGCTTATTCAGGTATTTTGTTGTTGTTTTGTTGTCAACATTTTCTTTCTTCAAATGATGTTTTTGTGGGTGACTGCAAATTAAGTGTGGGCCTATAGGCTCTCTCTCTCTCTCTCTCTCTCTCTCTCTCTCTCTCTCTCTCTCTCTCTCTCTCTCTCGCTGTTTGTCTGTCTGTCTCACACACACGCATGCATGCACACACAGAAACACATGCATTGGTTACACACGTACACACACACACACACACACACACACACACGCATAATAACTCTCATAATATCTCTAACTCTAATAAAGGGTCTACAACGTAAAGAAGATATGTGACTTATTGTGACTATTTTCAATAAATCCAGACTCTTATTATTGGTTTGATATCATAGAATCACGAGGTGCATGTATTCTTAATCAATAGAATTGTATTGTTATGTGTTCCCCTATACAGTATGTTATATATAGCGTGTACAGTATTGTAGGCCTAACATTATTGTTTTAGAAAAATATATACGTAGATTTAATGGCATTTATGTAATTTCATTCAATCATTTAAAACGACCATGGGTGGGTGTCAACAAAATCAAACTTTATCAAACTTTATGACTACGAACGAATGATAAAAGCATGCATTGTTTATTTAAAATAAATCCGTCGACAGAAAGACAGTAAAGTCTCATAAACCAGTTTACCAGAATACAAAACTAGAAAGGGTTTTTTTTTTTAATCAGTTGTATTTTTTCTGAGGCCCTCCGTTTAAAGCAACGGCATTAATTATTATACAATAAATTATAATCTTGGATTACTATGTCAACTGTTCTCTTGGAGTGTTTATTTAATAAAGATATTATCTTTATATCTTTATCAAGACGAAGAGGCCTACTTGAATAATACAACTGAAACAATGTAGGCTATAATAATAATAATAATAATATATATATATATATATATATATATATATTATTTAATTGAACACACACACGTATATTATTTTATCAGCCTAATAAAATGTAATAATTGTATGGTTAATTCAATCGGAATAATGGAGAGAAGAAATATTCCATCTGACCTTACAGTATGTGTCCTAAATGTGTCAACGGCATTTATTTTTGTAGGTAGGGAAATAAATATTAAGCTGTGGCTATTGTTATAATTCAGTACACTATAATAATAATAATAATAATAATAATAATAATTATTATTATTATTATAATTATAATTATAATTATAATTATAAAATAACAATAATATAATAATATATTAAACGTTGTTTCTTGTTGTTGGTGTTGTTGTTTGTTGTTGTTGTTTTCTATTTCATTAATATCAGAAGAATCGTTTTATTATTATTATTATTATTATTACACATACACGCACACACACACTATGACTTTAAGTGTACTATTAAATGTTTATTTTCGGCCTTTGTATTCGAATTTTTTGAATTGTATGTAACTTTCTGAAGTGAACAACTTTCATGAGCTTTCCTCTCAGTTTTTCCCCATGAAAAAGAATTATAATAAAATAAATAGAGATACACATGTGACACAAAATTGGTTAAATATTAACCAACTCCTTTTGCTCATGAAAAAAAAACCCTCTCTCTGATGTGATCAACAGTCGGATCATTGACTACTTTCCACGTCACTTCGCGGGTCTCTTGGAGCGACCCGCGTCTTTACGCAGAGTGGCGCGTAAAATGTGAGTCTCATATTTAACCCAAAGGAAACAAATGCAAGAACTTCCAGAGCCTGGGGGCCAAACACACACACACACACACACACACAGACACACACACACACACACACGCACACACACACACACACACACACACACACACACACACACATTTACTTCCACACACATGTCCCCATGCAGGACACCAGATTCACAAGTTGAGGGAAAAACACAACATTTCCAGTTCAACATCCCCGTCCAATGTTGTGTTTGATATGATGTGGTGGTGATTATTATTATTATGCAGCTTGTGGGCACATTACAGTGAAAGTGAAGAATATAACGAATGACAATTAAAACGACAAAGACGAAAGTAATCATATTCGTGGAAATAGGCCTTTAGGCGTCAGGTTTCATTCGTTTCCTATTCGCTGTATTAAATGGTGAAGTGGTTTAATTTGGCAGTGTTTCACACCAGAGTATTACTGCCAAGGCATTCTAAATAATTATTGTTCAAACACAAACTTTGTGCAGACTTTTCCCGTCTGTGCTGAAACTGACACGAAAGGAAATTCTTAAATTCTCAATGAAAAAAAAGAACACAAAAGAAACACAAAGCCTGTTTGTTATTTGTCTTCTGTAATATGTGTTTTTAACGCCATTCTCACCCCACAAGCTCCGAAACTCTTCAGAAGTGGCTTTTTTGGTTTTAACTTCATTTAATATATTCCCACTCCCCGATATACACTTTATATATAATGTGCGGTTTTATGTGGCGTATATGAGCAGATGTTTGTGTCATCTTAAAACTCACACACACTGCCCACCTACACACACCTTCCACACCCTCCTACACACACACACACACTCACACCACACACAACACAACACATCCCACACACACACCACAAAGGACATCAGACCCAATTCCAGCACACATGCCTTGTTCCCGGACGTCTTACATAGAGAATACATCGTAAGCTATCTCTCTCTCTCTCTCACGCACACACACACACACACACACACACACACACACACACACACACACACACACACACACCACTGTCGCACAAGGCCGTGTGAACATATAAACACAAGAGGCACATATACACATGCAAACAATAACTATTTATGGTATGTATGTATTTGTGTGTGTGTGTGTGTGTTTGTGTGTGTCTGTCTGTCTGTCTATCTCTATTTATATCTATATTTATATCCATATCTATATCTATCTATCTATCTATCTATCTATCTATCTATCTATCTACTATCCTGTAATCTATCTAATGTAGAATTTACAATTTGAGGATGTAAAGGTTAATATGTGTGTACACATTTAAATTGAAATCCTTTCACCAATTATGAACATATTTAGAGTAGGTTTTTATTCAAGATAAACATCATCATTCATCTCACGATAAAAAACGAATAAACTAAATTATTTTCTACTCTACATTGCACTGGACTAATGTTGTTTTTGTTTTAATAATCATTATCTATATATTCAGAGTGATTTTTGTTATCTGTTGGAGTCAAAACTACTACTAACTAACAAGTAACTTAATTATAATTATTATAACTAACTAACTACTCGACTATAACTATTCTTTTTATAAAGTAATACTACTATTACTGCTACTACTGATAATATAAATATAAATTATATATACAAATAATATATAATATATATATAATAAATAACAATAATAAATAGCTTTACATATATTTCTATGTAGGGCCTATGTATTTATTCTTTTTATTTTGTTTCTTAAATTACATTTTCTGATTTATTGAACATTCTGCAAAGTAAGTAACGTTTTTCATTTTCAATTCTCTAAAATGTATTTTCGGCATGATTGAAGAAATAAAATATATAAAACACACACACAGACACACACACACACATATATATATATGTGTGTGTGTGTGTGTGTATATATATAAAATCGAAATCATATCTAAACAAATCATTTCATAAACCTGATCATCAATTTCATAATTCATCATTTGAATAATTAACTCTAAATGTACCATCCATCCTAGGAAACAGAAATATTCTCAAACATCAAGTGAGTCTTAATCTATTACCATCAGCACAATATATAATACAATGTATAGCCAGTCAGTATATCTCTGTTGTAGCTTAGCATCAGATACTGTATATGTTTATAATACGCTAACCCAGCGATGCACGTGTAGAAATGCTATTTTGAGTTCCCTGGGAATATCAGAGGAAAAGCTAAAACATTCCCCATAAAAGACACACGCCGGGCCCTCCCACTCCGAGGCCCCATGGGTCTCCAGAACAGTCCAAAACAATTTCCACTTTTATGATTATTTATATGCCAAGACATTATTATTGTTATCCGCCTCTGCTCGGTCCCTCTTGGTATCCGTTGCCAAGCGTTGTTGACCTCGTTGTAAAAATGTTGCCCTCATTTTATTTGAGGGGAGAGAGCGGCTCACTTGGAGTTGGCCCCTGGAGTCAAGGACGGAAAGGTTAAGAAACTACCACTGGTTAATGGCAGAGAGAGAGAGAGGGATCCTTAAGAAAATAACGTTTCCTTTGTGACCTCCTCGATTTCCTCTTGAAATTACGCTCCTTTTTGAGTCATTTCTTTCCCCTCTAATTGGCGCGGCCGGCATGTGTTCTCATTTATAACAGATTATTACAAGGTCCTCCATGCAGTCGCCGATAATTGAATTCATGAAGACATGCGTCGGTTTGTAGGAGCGCGGCACAACAAAACTCCAAGGAAAGCCATCAACACGGCGACCCACTGACCGCCAAAAATGTGGACTTTCAAAAGCAAACAAAGACAAAGCTTTGTTGTTTTGCTGGACGGATGAAGGGACGCGGAGTTAAACGTTGTTTTCGAAAAAACACCGCAAGAACTTTGGACCTTCTGCCAGCTCCGCAAGCAGTTGGGTGATTTGTCATCTGCGTGCTATGTGATGATGATGGATGATGATAGATGATGACCGCGGGTCTCCTACTACCCCGAGAGGTCACCGGGTCAATGTAAGCCATCATCATCAGCACCCAAACAGAGGCCATAGGCTACTGGTGTGTTGTAAGGTGTGAGGGTGTGATCTCCATGGGTGTCAGTGATTCAGTGTGTGTTCCCTGACAGATCCATCACGTCTCATCTATCAGACGCCGCTCGACGACAACATGAAGAAGAGAGCGAGAGGTGTATGTAGGGAGCGTGCTCCGAGCGTCTGTTACTCACTGCTGCTGCCCCCGTGGGAGGCGGGGTCCCGTCCAGGTGTGAGGACTCGTCGTGTGGTGTGTGTGGGACGGTGTGTTGTTAGCCTGCCCTCCCTACACACACACACACACACACAACACACACACACGCTTTTCTAGAACCCATTCCCCCTGGTTCTAGAATAGTATAATCCCGGTGTAATATCCACGCAATCCACCCCTATGTGTAGTCCTGTACATAGATGGATGCATGGAGATAGATAGATAGATAGATATAGATATGCCACACACCACACACACACACACACACACACACACACTCACACACACACACACACACACACACACACACACACACACACACACACACACACACGCACACACACACACACACACCACACACACACACACACACGCTACCCACACCACACACACACACACCACACACACACACACACACACACACACACACACACACACACACACACCACACCACACACACACACACACACACACACACACACACCACACACACACACCACACCACACCACACACACACACACACACACCCACCACACACATACCAACACACCACACCAACACAACCACAACCACACACACACCACACACACCCCCACACACCACACACACACACCACACACAACACACACACACACACACACCCACACACACACACACACACACATACCCACACACACACACCCACACACACCCCACACACACACACCCACACACAACACCACCACACCCAACCTGTGTTGACAAACTTGTGGGGCAAGGTGCGGGGAGCTCCTCCTTGCCCCACACACACAACACCCCCCTCACGCCCAAAGAATAATCCCACAGCTCATATTTCCACGTAACATCGACTTGGAATAAACGGATGGACCGCCACTTATAAAATTTCGGATATGCTCGCCGCCAAATGTATAGGAGGGAACAAGCAGGCCTAATCAAAGATGCTCATCCCAGGGAAGACAATGAGCGTAATCCAGACGACCATAGCGTCCAATTCACTATGATACCACAATTTTGTATGTGAGACGCCCTAATAATTATGGAGGTAAGTCGGATTTGTTCCTCGTGTCTTCGCGTTTCAATAGAGGCGTCAATGGCGACGGCAACTATCAGCAGTCAACTTTACAGTCGGTGGCAGAATTCACACTAATATTGGGGCACGACAATTATGAGCCATTACACAACATTAAGTTCACCAAAGCTCCCACAAAATATAGGGCGGCGACTCGAAGCGCGGTGCGCCACATAATCTTGTTGCGGGGAAGTGTTGTTCTGTGTCTTATGACGTTATGTCTCAGAAAAAGTCATGCGATACTGACGGCCAGAGCCGGCACGCTCCTCCAGCACACGCCCTCCACCCTCCCTTGGTGGTGCAAACGTCTCCCATCTCCCTTACCCGTGCCAGAAAAAAAGGGTGGCCATTAACTAAACACTCAGTATTGCAACGTCAAGATCAAGTGGTGAACAGTTGAAGCCTCCGCGAACATAAATATCGCCAGAACCCGACGGGTTCCGGTGTCCCCAGCACAATCTCCCTACCGAGATGGCCGTGTTCAGAGTGCGCGACCTCTCATGAAGCAATTAAAAGGGTCCCGCTGACTTCGTGAACGTGGCCCTGGGTCTGGGCAGGGAACACCTACAGAGTCTCTCGCCCCCGCCCCTTGCTATAGATAGCTGATCCCCAGAAATACCGCCCGGGTGCAGCTCTCCCCACGTCGTCGTTCCGGACCCACATCAGGAAGGTATAAGGATGTTTGTATTAAGCCTCATGCAACACCTCTCTACCAGCTTCTTTCTGTACAGCCTTCAAGATCAAGTGGGAAGTGTTTTTTGGAAGATAAGGGAAAAGGTACACCAATTACAAAGGCAGGTAAACATGTAGTTTAGAGTCTCCCAACCACAGACAACATCCACCCACGATATTAACATACTTGCTCGCACGTCACTGTCCGATAATGCACTGGTTCGTGGAAGAGCGATAATGATAGTACTAATGTCCTGACTATTGATTTTGATGCGCACGTTTGCACTGGCCATTCACACTTTGAGGAGGTTGGAGTAAAACCACGAATCGTTTTTTCTTGTTTGTGTTGGAGATTTAGTTTTTGGCTCTTTTCAGAATGAGGGTGGTCGATGGAGCGCCCACCAAATTTGTTTTATATGTAATATCAGACTCACGCAATGTTGTATTGCAACGTAATGCGTTCTCCTGCAGCATGGGAGCAACGGATTGCGCAACGTAGTCCAGTAACCCTACGTTCAGGCCTGTATAGCAAGAATTGTTACGATATTTACAAGCTCAAACTGATGAATTAAACCGGCGGTCTATTGGCCATTTCCCAATGTCGGTCCTTACTAACGTCTATATAGGCGAGCAGGTCTATATTATTTTGTTATGGGCATTCCTGTACACTTAAAGCGGCACAAATTTGAGACATTATATTTGATACAGGAACACCCCTTAGTTTAAGTATTTTAATAACATGGTGGCCTAGATGTGGTTGCGTGTTATTGTTATGTTATGTTATGTGTGTGTGTGTGTGTGTGTGTGTGTGTGTGTGTTTAGCTTGTCCTGTTTTAATCCTATGTGGGCTACATGGTGTATATGCAAGGTATAAATATAATATAGCTGAGTTGAGTTGAGTGAGTTGAGTTAAACTAGAAAAATGTAAAAATAAAATTACATTTCAAATAACACACTTGATTAATCATAAGAACCCCCCCCCCACACACACACACACACCACACACACACCCCTCCCCTCCCTTTACTAGATCACTTAATATTTTAACCTTGGTGACATTCATAAAGCTCTCTTAGTCAAGTGTTAAATCTGCCGAGCGGTAATGAACCAGAACTTAGTTCTTGGCTTTCGAGAAGAGTTCATGACCCAACCAATGTTAATTGTTTTCCAGACCATGAGAATATCGCCAAGAGTAATTAACACGTATTATGAACGTCCTACCCAACAAAAATCCAAACCAAACAAGCAGAGAGAACTGTGAAGTTGACCAGTGTAATCAGCTGTCCCTAGTACCAATAGGGGTGAACAAACGCCATTGTGTTTAGGACCCATCACACCCATCCCATCCTAAAACTCAGTCCCATCTCACCCACCCTGTTCTCGGGTACAATATACCTCGCCTCTACACCACACCGCTCCTTCCAATCACCCACCCTTCTACAAGTCCGACCACAATCCATAACCGCATCACCAATCTCACCCTATCCTAAGCCACCTGCCAAATCCACCCTCAGTTCTAACTTCCCATCCCTATCCCAAACCCTTCCTACCTAAAACCAACCGGTCGCCACCCACTCCAACCTTCTTCGCGTTAATCGCCTCTCGCACCTCAACTCCCACGCTTCTTCCTTAAATCCCCTATTCCAGTCCCAAGTGTTCCAATAAGTCGTGACACGTGGTAGGGTTGGGGATTTCTTGAACTAGAAGCTAGTGTTTATAGATCCCATTATAGTCACCTGGCTCTAGCCACTCATCAATCCTATGTGCGCTTACTGCGCGCCGTTCTCATCCCTTAGGTTTAGTGGTGTCACCCAGTGGTCATCGTGTCTCTATTGATAGTATTCCAATAACAAAATTTTAAATCAATAAGTTATTAGGTCCTCATTCGAGTAGCTTGTAAGTGTGAGATGATATGATTTGAATATATAACTAAATAAAATTACAATTTTCAATAACACATTTGATTTAAATATTAATGGGTCCAACAAGACTATCCACCTCCACCCTGTCGATCACCACATCATCTAGCATGTGCGACACTACCTACACTGTACCCGCTTTTGCATGGCCACTTTAACGTGTTGACTAACACTAGCTTAATATAGAACTATTATTATATTCCGTTATATAAGTTGGTTCTTAATGAGACATTCATAAGTAGGAGGTTGACAGTCTTAGTCAAAGTGTAAATCTGCCGACCGTTAATGAAACGCAGAAACGGTCTAGACCAAAAGGGGACCACCTCAACAAGACTGTCATATCATGTAGTCGGTTATTGGTCTCATGTTGACAGCGAAAATAGTTCCGGGTTCCCTATCAAGCTCCAGAGGTTGATATACTGGCCGACCAGATTTTTGTCTTGCTAGTGAGGTGAATCGTTCAGTCCCACTACATTCCTCCCTTAACCCCACACCCGAACAATATCCATAATCCACCAACTTACAAACACACAACCCTACCATACATATCCAATTCTCCAAGGCTCTACCCTCTCTTACACGCGCCTGGTCCCCCTCCACTTTGGCCCCCAGCCCCCCTTTCCTGAACGCCCTCCAGGCTTCGCACACACTCTCCCACCTGCTTACACCCCTCCCACCCCCCAGTCCCTCCTAAACCCCTCATCGACCCCACCTCGCGGCCCGCTCTGGTAAGCTGCCTCCCTGCAACGTCAGCGCCCCTCAACCCCTTCAACCGCAATGGAGTCCAATCTAGTCCACACTGAAAGTTGGATTGTAAATCAAGGAGCAGTGTACTGATTCACCGTGTTGTCATTGTTAATACGAACTTGCGGCGCCACCACTGGATTTGGCGTTACAGAATCACGTGCTCGTCGAGTTCCCGGCGGTGTCACCCGTGTCATTCAGGTTGTCCTGTGTGCCTGCTCAGAGCTACAATTTTAACATAGAAGTTATTAGGTGTAATTATTAAGATATTAGTGGTGGTGTTGATAGCAATGTGTTGTTATCGGAATAAGTCGTCACCCAAATTCGAATTAAACTGTTGATAATTCTTGTACTTTTTTCCCTTGCCTTCGCAAGATAGCAGGCGTTAATGACACCACTGCGAGAGAGATGTTCCTTAATATACTGTGAACATGCTAAAATATGTGTGTGCAAGCTTTTGTCGAATTTTGTGAGGAAGAGGGGAGGAAGAAGAAGGGTGGGGGACAGAGGGCGCTTCTGCCGCCAAGGTGTGGGGTTTGGGTTCGGGCCTTGGGTGGTTTTGGAGGGTTGGTTGTGGGTGGGGTTTTTGGGGGAGGCCCCATATAAGCAACACTATGGTCTCCACCTGTTGGCGCCAAACCACCCCTCACCCTCATCATACGCGCCACCACCCTCATTGCCTATTTCTATATGTCAACGCACACAACCTCCATATCCTCGGCCTTAGGTCCAACTCCGTGTTTAAAAATGACTTCCATCAATAATCTCCTTGCGTATTGCCCATTTTGACTTTTCAGACACCTTGTCCGCCGCAAGAAAACGAATAGACAAATCTCACGAACTTGAGGATAAGGATTACCAACTACAATGGCCCACTTGGAGGATACACTCGGCCTTCACGGGAGGCCCCGACTAATGAGAGAATGTCGTTTTCAGTTTACGGCTCTCAAGTCCCGCCGGAGCAGCGGGGCGGAAGGGCGGCCCAGCGTTCCGTTAAGCCGCCTCACGCAAACCCTCCGAGGAGGAGGAGGAAGAGGGGGGGGGGGGGGGGGCTTAGCATGCCCTGCGACGTCATTTACCTTCGACCCCCACTTGGCCCCGCCCCTTCACCCTTATCCCCTCTACCACACTGATCTCTCCACGCCCCCTCCCCCTCCTCCTCTCCTCCTCCTTCCTCTTTTTCCCCTCTCTCTTCCTCCTCTTCTTCTTCTTCCTCTTCTTCTTCCTCTTCTTCTTCTTCTCCTCCTTCTCCTCCTCCTCCTCCTCTTCCTCTCTCCCAGGTGTCCAGGTCTCTTCCCTTTTGTTTTCTGTTGATTTGAAATCGGCAGGAAAGACATGAAAGAGAGAGTGTGTGTGTGTGTGTGTGTGTGTGTCTGTGTGTTTGTGTTTGTTTAGTGTGTTCTGTATCATGTGTGTGTGTGTGTGTGTGTGTGTGAGTGTGTGTGTGTGTGTGTGTGTGTGTGTGTGTAGTGTGTGTGGTGTGTGTGTGTGTGTGTGTGTGAGTATGTGTGTGAGTATGTGTGTGTGTGAGTATGTGTGTGTGTGTGTGTGAATGTGTGTGAGTGTGAGATGTGTGTGTGTGTGTGTGTGTGAGTGTGTGTGGAGTGTGAGTGTGTGTGGAGTGTGAGGTGTGTGTTATTACTACCCCGATGCGCTATTAGCCATTATGAGCTGTGTGTTTGTGTGTGTGTCTGTCTTCTATCTTATCATCTAGTATCATATCTATCTATCTATATATCTATATCTATCTATCTATATCTATATCTATATCTATCTATCTATCTATCTCCATGCATCCATCTATGTACAGACTACACATAGGGGTGGATTGCGTGGATATTTACATGAACCGGGATTATACTATTCTAGAACCAGGGGGAATGGGTTCTAGAAAAGCGTGTGTGTGTGTGTGTGTGTGTGTGTGTGTGTGGAGGGAGGGGCAGGCTAGACAACACACCGTCCACACACCACACGACGACTCCTTACACACCTGGACGGGACCCCCGCCTCCCACCGGGGGCAGCAGCAGTGAGTAACAGACGATCGGAGACACGCTCCCTACATACACCTCTCTCGCTCTTCTTCATGTTGTCGTTGAGGCGGCGTCCTGATAGATGAGACGTGATGGATCTGTCAGGGAACACACACTGAATCACTGACACCCATGGAGATCACACCCTCACACCTTACAACACACCAGTAGCCTATGGCCTCTGTTTGGGTGCTGATGATGATGGCTTACATTGACCCGGTGACCTTTTCGGGGTAGTAGGAGACCCGCGGTCATCATCATCATCATCATCATCATCATCACATAGCACGCAGATGACAAATCACCCAAACTGCTTGCGGAGCTGGCAGAAGGTCCAAAGTTCTTGCGGTGTTTTTTCGAAAACAACGTTTAACTCCGCGTCCCTTCATCCGTCCAGCAAAACAAGAAAGCTTTGTCTTTGTTTGCTTTTGAAAGTCCACATTTTTGGCGGTCAGTGGGTCGCCGTGTTGATGGCTTTCCTTGGAGTTTTGTTGTGCCGCGCTCCTACAAACCGACGCATGTCTTCATGAATTCAATTATCGGCGACTGCATGGAGGACCTTGTAATAATCTGTTATAAATGAGAACACATGCCGGCCGCGCCAATTAGAGGGGAAAGAAATGACTCAAAAAGGAGCGTAATTTCAAGAGGAAATCGAGGAGGTCACAAAGGAAACGTTATTTTCTTAAGGATCCCTCTCTCTCTCTCTCTGCCATTAACCAGTGGTAGTTTCTTAACCTTTCTGTCCTTGACTCCAGGGGCCAACTCCAAGTGAGCCTCTCTCTCCCCTCAAATAAAATGAGGGGCAACATTTTTACAACGAGGTCAACAACGCTTGCAACGGATACCAAGAGGGACCGAGCAGAGGCGGATAACAATAATAATGTCTTGGCATATAAATAATCATAAAAGTGGAAATTGTTTTGGACTGTTCTGGAGACCCATGGGGCCTCGGAGTGGGAGGCCCGGCTGTGTCTTTTATGGGGAATGTTTTAGCTTTTTCCTCTGATATTCCCAGGGAACTCAAAAATAGCATTTCTACACGTGCATCGCTGGGTTAGCGTATTATAAACGTATACAGTATCTGATGCTAAGCTACAACAGAGATATACTGACGTGTTAGCTGGCTATACATTGTATTATATATTGCCGCTGATGGTAATAGATTTAAGACTCACTTGATGTTTTGAGGAATATTTCTGTTTCCTAGGATGGATAGTACATTTAGAGTTAATTATTCAAATGATGAATTATGAAAATTGATGATCAGGTTTATGAAATGATTTGTTTAGATATGATTTCGATTTTATATATACACACACACACACACACACACATATATATATAATGTGTGTGTGTGTGTTGTGTGTGTGTGTGTGTGTGTGTGTGTGTTTTATATATTTTATTTCTTCAATCATGCCGAAAATACATTTTAGAGAATTGAAAATGAAAAACGTTACTTACTTTGCAGAATGTTCAATAAATCAGAAAATGTAATTTAAGAAACAAAATAAAAAGAATAAATACATAGGCCCTACATAGAAAAATATGTAAAGCTATTTATTATTGTTATTTATTATATATATATTATATATTATTTGTATATATAATTTATATTTATATTATCAGTAGGTAGCAGTAATAGTAGTATTACTTTATAAAAAGATAGTTATAGTCGAGTAGTTAGTTATTTAAATATTATAATTAAGTTACTTGTTAGTTAGTAGTAGTTTTGACTCCAAAGATAAACAAAAATCACTCTGATATATAGATAATGATATTTAAAACAAAAACAACATTAGTCCAGTGCAATGTTATGAGTTAGAAAATAATTGTAGTTATTCGTTTTTATATGGTGAGATGACTGCATGATGTTTATCTTGGAATAAAAACCGTACTCTAAATATGTCATAATTGGTGAAAGGATTTCAATTTAAATGTGTACACACATATTAACCTTTACATCCTCAAATTGTAAATTCTACATAATTGAGCATTACATCACAGGATGAGTCCTATAGGAAGCCACTTCTAATACTGTCCTCAAACACACGATTGCTTTTATTCTGAAAGTGAGTTGGTGTGATTGATTATCTTGCCAGAGGCCAGAATAAAATCAATCAAGACGGGGATAATTGTTGTTGGCACATTAAGCAACCCGGCCACAGCTGCCAAGGTACAGTGTGTGTGTGTGTGTGTGTGTGTGTGTGTGTGGTTGCGTGGTGCGTTTGTGTGTGGGTGTGTGTGTTGTGTGTGTGCTGTGTGTGTGTCTGTGTGTGTGTGTGTTAGTTTTACTTTGTAAGTTACCTGTGACGTATTGATTCCTATTGGTCAGACTCGTCCTTATTGGGAGTCGCCGCCATGTTTCAGCTCAGTCGGAGTGGAGTCGGACTTCCTGAAACTTCTTGTTCACACGGTGATATAACTCTTAATATTAATGTGATATAACTCTTAATATTAATGTGATATAACTCTTAATATTAATGTGATATAAGTGTTAATATTAATGTGATATAAGCTGTTAATATTAATGGTGATATAAGTTTAATAAGTTATTTTGATTATGCTAGTGTGAATATATAAGTGTTAATATTATTGGTGATATAAGTGTTAATATTAATGTGTGATATAATGGTTAAATATGAATTGTTGATATAAGTGATTTAATATTAATCGTGATAATAGTGTTAATATTAATGGTGATAATAAGTGTTTAATATTAATCCGTGATATAACTCTTAATATTAATGGTGATATAAGTGTTAATGTATTAATGGTGATATATGTTAATCATTAATGGTGAATAAACTGTTAATATTAATGTGGTGATATAAGTGTTCAATATTAATGCGTTGATATAAGTGTTAATATTAATGGTGATATAACTCTTAATATTAATCGTGATATAAGTGTTAATATTAATGGTGATATAAGTTGTTAATATTAATGGTGAATATAAGTGTTAATCATTAATGTGATCATAATAGTTTAATATTAAATGGTGATATAAGTGTTTAAATATTAATTGGTGATATAAGTTAATATTAGATGGTGATATAATGTTTTAATATTAATCGTTTGATATAACCTTTAATATTAATGGTGATATAAGTGTTAATATTAATTGGTGATATAAGTGTTAATTATTAATGTGAGTATAACTCTGGTAATATTAATGGTGTAAGTTTAATATAATGTGATATAACTGTAATATTAATTGGTGATATAAGTGTTAATATTAATTGATATTAAGTGTTAATATTAAGTGGTGATATAAGGTGTAATGATTAATGCTGATATAAGTGTTAATATTAATTGGTGATATAAGTGGTTAATAATTAATCGTGATTAAGGTTAATATTAATTGGATATAAAGTGGTTAATATAATCGTTATATAAGTGTTTAATTATTAATGCGTGATATAAGTGTTATAATATTAATGGTTATAAAGTGTTACATATAATGGGCTAATAATTAATGTGATATAAGTGTTAATATTAATGGTGATATAAGTGTTAATATTAATGGTGATATAATTTAATCGTGTGTGTAAAGCTTGATCATCATGGCGGACATGAAGCTCTCAGGACTCCTGCTGCTGCTGTGTTGTCACGGAGCCTCCTCAGGTAAAAGTCGTCACTAGTTGGACACATTTCATCCTAAAGCTTTGTTCCGTGTCTCTGTTTTATATGTGAACTGTTCTATTAGATCCGAGGCTACTAGATCATGTCTGGTGTTCATGTGTCCAGGCTCTCAACACAACACACATTTAATCATCATCTCCTCAACACATCATCACATTACCTTTTAAATGGGATTTACAAACCAGTGGACTTTATTGTCATCACTTTCCATGTGAGCATGAATGGTTTCCATGAAGCAGCTTGTGTTTTAGCGGTGGACAGCCAGTGTTGTAGGCTACAGTAAGATGTTAACATAAGATAAGTGAAGAAGATCAAACTAAAGCTTTACCTGGACGGCCAGGGGGCGGAGCCATAGCACAGGGGGAGGCGGCCGTATGGCAGGGGGCGGAGCCATAGCACAGAGGGGAGGGCCATACACAGGGAGGGCCATGACATGTGGGCGGAGTACAGTGGTACAGTAAACCTGTCTGTCTCCAGTGACGTACAGTAAACCTGTCTGTCTCCAGTGACGTACAGTAACCTGTCTGTCTGTCTGTCTCCAGTGATGTACAGTAACCTGTCTCTGTCTGTCTCCAGTGATGTACAGTAACCTGTCTGTCTGTCTCCAGTGATTCACTCTCTGCAGTATTTCTACACGGCGTCGTCTGGACTCACAACCTTCCCAGAGTTTGTTGCTGTTGGGATGCTGGATGGACTTCAGATTGTTTACTATGACAGCAACACCAAGAGACAGAATTCAAGCAGGTGTGGATGGATCAGGTGACCAGAGATGACCCAGACTACCTGAAGAGGAACACTGGAATACGTCAGAGTCACCAGCAGGCCTTCAAAGTCAACATTGAGATTGTGAAGCAGCGCTTTAACCAGACAGGAGGTACGTTTATATCTAATGTCTTACCTCTCACATCATGTACATATCCAGCATGTTAATAAACTCAGTGTAACAGTACTCAGTGTAACAAGACTCAGTGTATACAGTACTACTCAGTGTAGCAGTACTTAGTGTAACATACTCCTTCAGTTCTGTGAAAAGTACTCAGTTAGAGTCTTAGTGTAGCAGTACTCAGGCGTGCTCCGCGACGGTGACGTCTCTGTGCTGAGTCCGGTGTTGACTGTGCCCGCGAAGTTCTCAACATCATGGTGTACATATTCCAGGTGACTAAGTGGTTATTACGATGATTACACTCTAGGTGTGAAAGTATCAGTGTAGCAGCATATGGTGTGTGCGCAACCACCCAAGTTGTAATCATGTTACTGAGCCAGTGTAGAAGTACGTGGCGCCGAGCTTGTAACAGTACTGGGGCAGTGTAACAGCTAACACGCAGTGTAGAAGTGAACGTACCACGCTGTAACGGTGAGACTGAGCCCTGTGTAACCAGGGTAGAGCTGAGGAGAACACGGACGCTGGGGGGGGGTGGGCGAGATGGGGATGCGGCGGGGGGGGCCACCCAGAGCAACAGGTCGAGGAAGAGGGGGGGGGGAAGACAGGAGAGAGAGGGGGACGGATGGAAGAGAGAGGGGAGAGAGACAGGGAGGGAGGAGAGGACAGAGAGAGGGAGAGAGAGAGAGCAGGAAGCAGAGAGAGAGGAGGAGAGGAAGAGGAAGAGAGAGAGAGAGAGGAGAGAGAGGAAAGGAGAGGAGAAGTAACAGTACTCAGTGTAACAGTACTCAGTGTAACAGTACTCAGTGAAGTACTCAGTGTAAAAGTACTCAGTGTAACAGTACTCAGTGTAACAGTACTCAGTGTAACAGTACTCAGTGTAGAAGTACTCAGTGTAGAAGTACTCAGTGTAGCAGTACTCAGTGTAGCAGTACTCAGTGTAACAGTACTCAGTGTAGAAGTACTCAGTGTAACAGTACTCAGTGTAACAGTACTCAGTGTAACAGTACTCAGTGTAGAAGTACTCAGTGTAGAAGTACTCAGTGTAACAGTACTCAGTGTAACAGTACTCAGTGTAGAAGTACTCAGTGTAGAAGTACTCAGTGTAACAGTACTCAGTGTAACAGTACTCAGTGTAGAAGTACTCAGTGTAAAAGTACTCAGTGTAACAGTACTCAGTGTAACTAGAAGTACTCAGTGTAACAGTACTCAGTGTAACAGTACTCAGTGTAACAGTACTCAGTGTAGAAGTACTCAGTGTAACAGTACTCAGTGTAACAGTACTCAGTGTAACAGTAGAAGTACTCAGTGTAACAGTACTCAGTGTAACAGTACTCAGTGTAACAGTACTCAGTGTAGAAGTACTCAGTGTAACAGTTAACTCAGTGTAACAGTACTCAGTGTAACAGTACTCAGTGTAACAGTACTCAGTGTAACAGTAGAAGTACTCAGTGTAACAGTACTCAGTGTAACAGTACTCAGTGTAACAGTACTCAGTGTAAGTACTCAGTGTAACAGTACTCAGTGTAACAGTACTCAGTGTAACAGTAGAAGTACTCAGTGTAACAGTACTCAGTGTAACAGTACTCAGTGTAACAGTACTCAGTGTAGCAGTACTCAGTGTAGCAGTACTCAGTGTAGCAGTACTCAGTGTAACAGTACTCAGTGTAACAGTACTCAGTGTAACAGTACTCAGTGTAACAGTACTCAGTGTACAGTACTCAGTGTAACAGTACTCAGTGTAACAGTACTCAGTGTAACAGTACTCAGTGTAACAGTACTCAGTGTAACAGTAACAGTACTCAGTGTAGAAGTACTCAGTGTAACAGTACTCAGTGTAACAGTACTCAGTGTACAGTACTCAGTGTAACAGTACTCAGTGTAACAGTAGAAGTACTCAGTGTAACAGTACTCAGTGTAACAGTACTCAGTGTAACAGTAGAAGTACTCAGTGTAACAGTAGAAGTACTCAGTGTAACAGTACTCAGTGTAACAGTACTCAGTGTAACAGTACTCAGTGTAACAGTAGAAGTACTCAGTGTAACAGTACTCAGTGTAACAGTACTCAGTGTAACAGTACTCAGTGTAACAGTACTCAGTGTAACAGTACTCAGTGTAACAGTACTCAGTGTAACAGGAAGTACTCAGTGTAACAGTACTCAGTGTAACAGTACTCAGTGTAACAGTACTCAGTGTAAAAGTACTCAGTGTAACAGTACTCAGTGTAACAGTAGAAGTACTCAGTGTAACAGTACTCAGTGTAACAGTAGAAGTACTCAGTGTAAAAGTACTCAGTGTAACAGTACTCAGTGTAACAGTACTCAGTGTAACAGTACTCAGTGTTAGAAGTACTCAGTGTACAGTACTCAGTGTAAACAGTACTCAGTGTAAGAAGTACTCAGTGTAGCAGTACTCAGTGTAGCAGTACTCAGTGTAGCAGTACTCAGTGTAGAAGTACTCAGTGTAGAAAGTACTCAGTGTAACAGTACTCAGTGTAGCAGTACTCAGTGTAACAGTAGAAGTATTTGTGTATAAATATAAGAAGAGACCAAGGCGTGTTGTGTGGGATCCCAATATGTAATCAATAT
>PIJE02000298.1:324420-329420 GCA_002895965.2 Coryphaenoides rupestris
GGAATCCATCAAGAAACAAGCTGAAGCCTTCATCAAAGAGCTGGAGCGGGAAATAGAAGATCTGACCGCTAGAAGCTCAGAGGTGAAGCAGCTCTCACACACCGAAGACCACCTCCACTTCCTCCAGACCTTCGGATCCCTGAAGATGGTGCTGTGGGACTTTGTAAGCTAGATATTTTATCACTTTTAAAATGCTTTTATTAAAAGATTGCATTTTATATAGCGTACAGTATTGCTCACATTCACCCATTCATACACCGACGGCGGTGTCAACCATGCAAGGTAACAACCAACACGTCAGGAGCAGTTAGGGTTAGGTGGTGTCTTGCTCAGGGACACCTCCACACTTAGCTAGGAGGAGGGGGAGGAGCCCGGGGATCGAAACCGGCAACCTTCCTGTTGCCAAGACAACCGCTCTCACCTGCTGAGCTACTGATGCCCTTTTGGATTTCAGATTTTAGATTTCAGACTGTGATAGGAGATGTCGTATTTTACCTTAGATAACTGCACATTTTAAATGTTGGTCTATTTTCAATAGTATTGGTGTGCTGTAGTGTTGTATGTTTCAGTGTAACAGCAAAATAATTCAGTGTTTTTTTTGTCTTTCTCAACCTGTGATAATGCTGAAAGGTCAATAAAACTCAAACTCTCAAACTAAAGTCGAGTAGAGTGAGTCAGCAGTGTGAGGAACAGAATCTCATCAATCTGTCAGACAGGTCAGCGGCCATCTTTTCGGGACCCCGGGCCTGAAACGGCAACAGCTGTGTGCGGAGCCCCAACCCTCCAGGGGTCGCGTTGCAAGCTAATGAGGCGCATCCATACGTTAAATAAACATGGATCCTATGTACTTCTTCATCTCCTATGGTTACCCTTTAATGCTACCTTTCAGCACCTCTTCCATCATCTAAGTCTAATTCGGACACTACTATGAACCTACAAGTCGACTGCAACAACACAATTACGACGAGACATGACGGCTCAGGCAATAGGACCAGAAAAGAAAAGACAGCGAACTTCGGATGTGTATTTTCCACGATGCTCCACACAGCGTCAACTTCAGCGTTCTTCCCTTCCCTTTGTTTGTCGACTCCACAGTAACACTGTTCGTACGTTTATGTCTGCGCAGCACATGTGCCCACGCTGGCCCGTTTTTAACCTGAACAACGGAACCATCCGGTATAGATCGGTGTTTCCAACCAACGTGTGCCCCTAGTGGTGCGTTGAAGGACTGCAGGCGGGGAGGTGGTTCCCCCAGAACATGAACCAAAAAATATGTTGTTGTTGTTGTTGTTGTTGGTTTAATGTTGGTTATGAGCAATTGTAAAATAATCCACCTTAAAGGGGACATATGATGCCACCAGGTGTGAGTGTGATTAGCCATTGCAAGCCTTTCACAATTGCCACGTGGCTATCTGGTGACATCACAAGTGGGAATGTCCACCTCGATGTATGCTGAGTAGATCCGTTTACCTAGTCGGTACAGTACAGTCCACTGGGTAGGCTGGTCGACTGATCTAGTAACACGACAATCGCTATGCTCATCAAAACTCTAACTCTAGTCTATCCATCACATTTGTACTTTTTCACTCACATCATATTGCAGCAAATGTCCCTCTTGCCAAATTCATGGACATTTAGTTGAAAAAAAAACCCCCAACTCTTCTGCTGCTTTAGATTTACTGTGTCCATACGTTACGGGTAAAACTACCTGAGTCAAAACTCCCTCTAATGTGTTTTTGGTTCATGTGCTGAGCACTTATGCATATGTCCCTGTGCTGCCCTGTATAATTATTTCATAAACCTTTCCCTCTGTGGTCAGGCTGCCCTCCCAGCTGGCCTCCTTAATATGGTATAGGATCATATATATATATATATATTGTATATATGTGTATTTTCATGAACACCGTGTCCTGATTGGTTGAAATCCCTCGAATCCGGTTCTGGATCCGGTTAATTCCAAAATGTGGCTCCCTCAAGTATCGAGCGTTGCGTGCCACTTGTGTCTTGTGGCTTGAGACTCGCGGATCGGGATAAAAGTTGAGCTGTCGTTGATACAGTCGATTGCCACCGGTGACCGCACAAAGAGGTCTGTGCGGATGTATAATGAGAGATTTTAAATATGTTGAGTGTCTCGCAAAAATGTATCTTAGCGACTCCCGTTGGCGGATGGAGTGACGGAATGTGGGGGTGTAAAAGCCACTTTTCCGCTGTTTCCGCCCGCACACGAGAGAGCGAGAGAGAGAGAGAGAGAGGGAGAGAGAGAGAGAGAGAGGGCCAAATGGGAGACAAGAGGCACTTCAACCTCGGGATTGATAAAAATTCACAAACCCTCAGCGCAGCGACTCAACGGGAATACGCGGCAGAGAGCTCGCTCGTCGATTCGCGGTAATTTCGTGAAAAAACCCCTAACCTCTCCTCCACCGCTATCGGGCGAACTCGCGCAATTCGTGTAACTCTGAATCGTTATTTTTCGGGGTCCCAATTGAAGAGGCGAACGCTGGCCTCGCTGAAGAGATTCCCCAACATTTGACTGTTTGACGTTTATCCCGCGTTTCAAAACCCCCCCCGTTTAGCCATATCCAGTGTCAGGCCTTCAGAGACGCTAACCTTTACAGAGGTCGTTTTGACCCTGAAGAAGGGTCAGGCCACAGGGCTCACACACACACACACACACACACACACACACACACACACCGGTGCTGTGGGCCCACCCAACACTTCTGACAACGGGGGGGGCCACCGGAAGTTTCCACTTCCATCAGAGGAAGTTTCATATCAAATAGTATTTTTGCAACACCAGTCCACCACTATGGGTGGGAATGGGTGGGAATCATTCTTATACCTTTTGACAGCAATGTTGAACTAAAAAACACACACACAACATAATCTTCCATATTCAAATTATATTTAAATTGTATCAAGTTTATTCATTAGGATGAACCCCTTGGGATGAACCATTTTGTTTTCGAGGGGGATGGCGGGGGGGCTAAGGTCATGAGGTTTTCTGAGGTCACCATTACACGATTGGCAAAACAGGCACGGATCCGGTCACAAATTGAGATCCTTAAATCCGTCATCTTCAGTAAGTACCGAAAAATTGTGATTAGTCCCGTGATAGATCATGTTCAATGTGGAAACCCCGGGGGTGTGGGGAGGGGTCTCCTGTCCTCTGGATCTGATTGGTCGACAGTGGATATATTGGACCCATGCACTTATAGGCAGCATAGGTCTAGCTAGCACCGTGTCCGTCCGTCAACCCTTATAAAGCTTCCAGTGGGAAGTGGAAGTGAAAGCAGGCGGCTGTCGTCCGCAGTAAACCGAAGACATATGGAACAGGGGAGGCGGCTCAATTGAGCCACTTAAACGCTCCGTGTACTTGAAGCCTTTCCCCCGCTCCCTCGCTCACTGTTCTCCCCGCTGCCAACGACGGCGGCCTTGTCAATCCACGCTTGGCACCAGAAGCCAAGCGCCGCCGTAGCCTACGTGGTCGAGGGCCAACGAAGCGAGGTATGAACGACCATATACGCAGGAGGAGGCGAATGGAAAGTGAACGTGAACGTTATTAGCGGTGGAAATTAGCGGCGGTTAAAAAAACGCGGCAAAGCGAACAGGCAGACAGAGCAGACCTACGCGGGAGGCGGCGGCGACATGGGGGGGCGCACCGTACAGTCGGCGACGTTGATGCGTTTTCCACACGCGCAGGACACACACCACACACACCACACAGACGCACCACGCACCACACACACACACACACACACACACACACACTCATACTGCATGCACTCAATCCCTCCCTCTCGCTCTCCTCCTTTCTATCTCGCTCCCTCCCTCTCCCGCCCTCTCTCTCTCATCCTCTCCCTTTCCCCTCCCTCCCCTCTTCCCTCTCCCATCCTTTTCTCTCCCTCCTTCCATCCCTCCCTCTCTCTCTCATCTGTCTCTCACATCAAGACTCAGTTCCACACAACACACGACACACACAGATGCAGGGATACAGTTACACAGCTACAAATCAACAAAACCGTCTTAAATTGAGGAGTTTCATTACTGCACGTATGTATATATTAGGAATATATCCTTTCCCACCACACACACACAGTTCAAAACACCACACACACACACACACAAGTAGTACTTATTGTGGATACAGGCCTAGCTGTCTGAGCTTGAAAGAATGGCTCATGATCACAGGAAATGTTTGGTCTCTGCCTTGTGTCAGTGGGGCGGGTGTGTAAGTGTGTGTGTGTGTGCATGTGTGTGACTGTATGTGTGTGTCTGTGCACATGTGTGTGCATGTGTGTGTGCGCGTCTCTCTGTCTGTGTGTGTCTCTCTGTCTATGCCTGTGTGTGTGTCAGTCTGTGAGTCTACGTATGAGTGTGTGTCTATCCCTGTGTGTGTGTGGGTGTGTGTATGGGTGGCTGGGGAGTAGGGTTGGGGGGTTTGAGGGGGGGGGGGGGGGGGGGCGTCGTTGGTGTGCATTACCTGCCCGTGCCAGGATGATGAACAGGCCGTGGCCGCGCGATGACGTGTTTACGACCGAGAGGCGTTGTAGCATGTAACTAATCAGCTCCGAATAGCCCTACAGGCCCACCGCTACGGCTACGTGCTACGCGGCTACGCGCTGCACACAAGGCTTATGCACAGATGCCTAATTGCTGTCCTGGACGCCGGCAGTTAGCTGTAGTAGGAGGAGTAATGGTATTGGGAGTAAATGGATTGCATTTATACATCGCTTTTATCCAAAACGCTTTACAGTATTGCCTCACATTCACCCATTCATACACCGACGGTGGTGTCAACCAAACAACCAACACGTCAGGAGCAGTTAGGGTTAGGTGGTGTCTTGCTCAGGGACACCTCGACACCTCGAGCCCGGGGATCGAACCAGCAACCTCCCTGTTGCCAGACTACCGCTCTTACCTCCTGAGCTACTGCCGCCCCTCGGTAGTCAAGGAGTCAAGTCAAGGGTGCTGGGGTGACATCCCGCAGCTGCTGGCCT
>PIJE02000298.1:334420-374420 GCA_002895965.2 Coryphaenoides rupestris
CCCATATGACGTTGCAGTGTGTACAGGTGCACACTATATATATATATATATATATATATATATATATATTTGTTCCGCCTGAGAGCAAATGAGCCACATTTAAAAAAATATATTTGGTTTGAACAGGTCAACACGTAAATTAGGCCCGCCTAATTGCATCCACATTAGACCCCCCCCCTCTCTCTCT
Organism: Coryphaenoides rupestris; assembly: GCA_002895965.2. Taxonomy (NCBI): domain Eukaryota; kingdom Metazoa; phylum Chordata; class Actinopteri; order Gadiformes; family Macrouridae; genus Coryphaenoides; species Coryphaenoides rupestris. The sequence continues at coordinate 334,608 of PIJE02000298.1, forward strand.
CTCTCTCTCACACACACACACACACACACACACACACACACACACACACACACACACCACACCACACACAAATGTGTTTAATATTGTGAATTATGTTTGTTTAGTTATTATTACTGCAATATAGGCCTGCAATATAGAATACCCATTTATGTCTTATTTCCAAACAAATTAGCTTTTTGAAAAACGATATTTATTCTCGTTTGGAAAAACAAAGCGTGTAAAAATAGCACACTTCAAATACACCATATTTTCAAAGAATGTACAATATTTTATTACTGAAATAAACATACACTGCATATAAAATGTAAGACGTTTTTTGTTCTCTGCGTGTCTCCCATTATTACAAAGTACAAATCAAAAGAATACAAAAACCTTTTGATTTGCGACACTAAAAAAAACAACAATGTGTTTGACACAAATACATTTGCCTATTTTATTTTTTTATTTTTAAAACATTTTTATTTATAAACCTGATTAATATGTCGTTGTCCTGAGACGCCCAAAAGCTGTGACTGAAACGAATCATTCAATAGAAAAGCAACGTTCACATGGTCAGTTTGAACATAAATATATATATTTCTTTTTCAGCATGAATATGAGGCACGAATAGTGTTTTTTTTTCTTATGTCCGTCATTCAGCTGCGTGCTATTAAAATAAAACATAAAAAAATAATCCTACCTTCAAAGTGTTTTTTTTTGTGTTTGCTTTTGTTTTCTTGAGGAGGAGGGAAAAAGAAAAAAGAAACTGTAGTTTTACTGTAGGAATTAACAGCCGTGATTAGCACCGTTCACTACTCGGTTGGGGAAGTTTTCCACCAAATGATGCAAAACGGTCCCTCCTGGATGGACACCCGGCGGCGGCGTCGTCGTCGTCGTCGTCGTGGTGGTGACCTGGCCGGCCGACCGAGGGGTCAGCGAAGAGGTCAACAGCACCGGGACCCCCGCCGACGTCGCAGTCCGAGAGGCACAGTTCGAGTTCGAGTTCGAGTTCGAGACGGGCCTCGGTGACCCACCACCACCACCACCACCACCACAACCACCGACCCCGATGATGCTCTCTATGGAGAAGGGTGCTCGCTGCACCGGCGGGGAGCGGAGGCCGGTCTTCTGGGCCGGCGGGGACGACGACGACGACGACCCAGCAGCAGCAGTCTGTAAGGCCGTGGGCAGATTCGAGCCGATGGGACCCGGGTAAAACCTAGTCCTCCTGGTCAGGTCTGTGGTGGCGGGGATTAAAGACGGTGCCGGGATCATGGTCCCCGGGTGCGAGGGTCTGGACTGCTGCTGCTGCTGCTGGTGCTGCTGCTGCTGGTGCTGCTGGTGCTGCTGGAAGGCAAAAAGCGCCGAGTGCGTGTGGTAGGACTGGATGCCGTGGAGGCCGTAGGGTCCGCAGCCGTACGGTCCGTAGCCGTACGCCGCGCCGGGCATAAAGCCGCCGCCGCCTCCGCCGCCGCCGTGCTCCCCCCGCAGCAGCAGCACATGGTCCTGGTGGTGCAGCTGGTGGAGCTGTAGCTGCTGCTGCTGCCTCTTGAAGCGTTTCCGGCGCCTGAGGAAGCTGCCGTTGTCGAACATGTCCGCCGACTCCGGGTCCAGGGTCCAGTAGTTGCCCTTGCCCGGGTTGCCGGGTTCCCGCGGGATCTTGACGAAGCAGTCGTTCAGCGACAGGTTGTGGCGGATGGAGTTCTGCCACGCGGGGAACTTCTCGCGGTAGTACGGGAAGCGGCCGCTGATGAAGTCGCAGATCTCGCTGAGCGTCAGCCGCTTCTTGGGGCTCTGCAGGATGGCCATGGTGATCAGCGCGATGTACGAGTACGGCGGCTTCACCTGCAGCGCCGCGGTGCTCTTGCCGCCCCCCGCCGCGGGTTTGCCGGCGTACGAGTCCGGACGAGGAGCCGGACACCTCCTCTTCTCTTTCCTCTTCGTTCTTCTTTCTCACGTTAGGAGCCACGGGTGTCCTCCCCCTCGCCCACCACGTCGATGTCCTCCTGGGTCTCCTCCGAGAGGATGGAGGCGTCCGACATCTCTGAGTCAGAGTCATGGTGGTGGTGGTGGTGGCGGCCGGTGGCGGCGGCTCCTCCGCGGCGGCGGGAGGGCTCATGCACGGTCGGACGGGACGCGGGCGACGCCAGGAGGAGGTGCGGACTCCGGTTACGGTCTCTCCTCTTGTTCTAGGGGAGATGATGATCAGAGACGTCTCCCTGCTCCTCACCACTTCCATGTGTGTGTGTCTCTCTCCTCTCCCCCCCCCCACACACCTCCACCACCTCCACCTTCACCACCTCCTCCTCCACCTCCTCCCGCTGCTCTGCACGCAAGATCCGAGGGGGTTGGATGGAGATGACTGGCTGGGCTCCGGGGGCTGCACAGGGCCCACATCTGAATCATAGAAAGGGCGGATCTGTGCTCGGCCTTTATTTATAACGGCACCCTGGTCACGTGGTCGGGGAACGTCATCGTCAGCATCATCAGCATCATCATCATCATCATCATCTGAGATGCTGAGAGGAAACAAGGGAGACCGCGAACTTATACAGAAAAAAAGGTCGGAGATTAATTTCAGAGTTGTTTCAAAACTTTGCCGTGGCTTTTGTTTATTTTATATTATTTTTGGATGGCCATGTGCATTTTTGTTGTTGTTGTTCATTAATTAATGTCGACCTAGACCTATGGTTTTAGGCTTCTATTCCCGCACACAGCCTATAAGCCTAAATGACACATATCATTATTTCTACATAAATATGCCTGACATTATATCATGCCATTGTCATTATTTAGGCATAGACAGATAGATAGATAGATAGATAGATAGATAGATAGATAGATAGATAGATAGATAGATAGATAGATGCTGCAGAGCCATAAAAAAACCAACCTAAAACATAATAAAACTCCACCGAGGTGGTGGACTATAATTATTACTATAATGGAAAATATTGAATTGACATGCATTATAAATAAGTTATATCTTATCTTATCTTATCTTACCTTATGAAAACATGTTTTTACTGCAGGATCTTTAATTTCACACTATACCTGAAATTTAACTCAAATTTCAAAGTGGCCAATTTGCTCATGATCCACACTTTTTTTCAGTTCACAAATGAAACTCTAAAACATTGCTCTGATATGTTGACAAAAAAGCATATTGGTTGCTTTTAAATGTGTTTATAGCGATTATTCAAATCAACGAAGCACTTGCGAATGATGAGGCCCCATAGAATGATTGGCCGCAAACCCTCATATTGTAACTTGTGGGGCTTTTATTACATTGTAGTCCGACAATAAAATCAAGTTTTCTCAAAATAGCCTACATACTTTGAATAGACTTCATAGACTTCAAAATACTTACAGAAACGAAGGAATTGTATAAATAATTACATGTTATTTGATGATAGGCCTTTAGTACCACCTTGAAACATTTGCAATGGCTTATTTTATTATTATTAAAAAACGTACAAATTTACAAGCTGTATAATTGGCCTTCAAAGGTTACACTAGTAAGCCATAAGCCCCATTATGTTATCCTGTTATGTAATAATTTAAATAGGCCTAGAAATATGAATAATCATAGATTAATATATAACTTTAATCAACCTAACCTACATTTGTAGGCGGATATGCCGACATAAACATAATCTATTCTTGGTGAATGGAATTAGGTTATAATAAAGTGACCTTTCTAAAGTCTTTAGTTTAGCACCACCTAGCGTTCAGTTTGTGGCATAATGAAACTAATGCTGGGGTTTGGGGCTCGGGGTGAATGTGTAGATAGGCCCTCAGGCCTATACTTTACATAGGCTATAGGCCTTTATTTAGGCTTATTTAAGGCGATACATGTTTTTCATTGCTGTTAACTGTGTACAAGTACGATATCAGTGGTTTAAAAGATGAAATATAAAGATCAGTATGAATACAAAAAATGTATAAACTAATTTGACCAGGCCTATTTAACGAGGCCTACATGTTTAGGCCTGTAAGGTCACGCTAATAATAACCTATATGTAAAATAAGAGCTTATATTGCCTGATAATTTCCATTGTTTTGTTTTTTACAATTATTATTATTAAGAGTTTGATCAGATTACAATTAAAAAATAAGACTTTTTTACATTTAAATATTGAATCATTGATCATTGATTGATTGATTGATTGATTGATGATTGATTGAATCAATCATTTAATCATGCATGCCCATGTCTAAATAAATACAGGAAATATAAACAAACTGTTGTTTGTGTAGCCCAAGTAACATAGGCCCACTTAAAGTGTTTTAGTCGTGTCTTCTTACAGGCGGGAGTCTTGTTTGGAGCCGCTGACACACACACACACACACACACACACACACACACACACGTACATAAAGCAAGTCATCCTGCTCGCCCCATGCGTGCCAAACCACCCCTAACGTGCTTCTAAAGTTCCCTTTCTGCAGTCGTGCCTTCGTCGGTCGAGGAGCTCGGGAACCACTTAGCTGGCGAACGCAATCCCTGCTTCTCTCCCTGACAAGGCCCATGAACGTCAACCGAGCTCAGTCCCATGGGGGGCATGTGATTATTACAATGTTTAACGGAACACACAAAGGGCACACACACACACACACACACACAGTCAGTCACACAGAGCATGGGCGTAGACTATTGGATTATGGAAAGAGAAGAGAGAGTCAAATGAATGAATGATAAACTGTTTTAATAGAGTCACATGCAGGCCTTCTCAGCATCAAGGGCCCAAGGGGTTGACATTGCATTACCAACTGTTCCCCCTTATCTGTTTGTTGGTTTTTATTTATTTTTATTTTTTGGTCCCTTTATAAAACAGTTTAATCAACAGTTTGTCATTCATTCCAGTATTGGTTCAGTACTTTTTGACAGGGTGAAATGTGAATTTGTAAATAATTTGTAAATTAGCATATTCGCTGTTCTAAAGGCCTATTGTGGAAGCAGAAAAATACCTTTATGGCAGCATTCATTCCATAAACAAACATAATCAACGAATAAATAAAATAATAAACAAACAAACAAAGAAATAGACAGACACACAACAAGTCGGCTCCATTAATAAATTAATCAATAGGTCCACGTTTAGGTATATGTCCTAAATAATGTTCTTTATAACTTTATAAATAGGCATTATACCATGGAAAATATCAACAGCTATACAATGACTTGAATATGGGTCTAATATAAACTAACATAATAGAATAAAATAGAATTATATACAATTTAAAGCAATTACATTTTCAGGAAAATTAAAATAACATGTAGGCCTATACTGTCGCACTGTACTTTGTTTCAAAGTTATCAGCAGTTTTCTGATTTCATTTTCTGCTACGTTTTCATTCCATTTACACGCATTCGAAGCTATATATAGACTCGGGGGGGGGTGAGGAGGTTCAAAACTTTTCCATGTGCACCATACATCACATTGACTCACTCATATGGTACAAATCTAAATTTCATCTCCAATGTGTGAGGAAATAGGTGACAAACGAGCACAAACAAACACTTTGGTCTTGTTCTGGGAACTGGGAGGGTGTTGAGCCTATACAGGCTATATAGGCCGATGGGAGGCATTTGCACAATTTCTGGAGGTCATGCAGTTTCACACTTATTATCGGGGCCCTTTCTCTAAATGCATGTTGCTCAGATGTTTCCACGTTATTTTTTGCACCACATGTTGAGGAGCACTATATCTTCCCAACTATTTATGAATCGTTATGTTTTCTATTCTATCAATTAATCAATATTTATTTTAGTTTTGTATTAATCAACTAATTTAGCTCAGGACAGGCATTTATGCAAAGTGACTTAAAACGTGAATTGCGATGTAGATCATGAAGGAGCAGGTATAGGGAGGATAGGTCTGGCCAGGCTTCAAGCGATCCGTTTGTGTGTGAACCGCCAGTGGTTCGGACCAATCAGCGTCCTGTTGGCAGCTACGGATGGGCGTGGTTTAGGCGTGACGACAGCGTGCCTTTTAACTTGATAGCTCCCTATGCTCTGATTAGTGGACATTGACATGGTGTCTTGACATGACAATTACACGTTAAATCACTTTTCTTTTGGGTGACAGTTTGGGTTTGTTGGTTTGGGTCTGTTGGTCCTTCAGTGTCGATTAAGATAAGATCAGATAAGATAAGATAGAATCTTTTTATTATCTGCTGATGCTGGCAGGCATGAAGGCTATGAGGAGGTGTGACACTAGAAGTTGCTTGTTGTGGTGTTGAAAGAACTCTCTCATTCTCTTCATCTCTACCACTGATAGCATTGCCTCGTTCCCTCCCAGGGGTGCTTCCTTGTTAATCCTGATTGATATGCCATTATAGGCTCTTTGGGGGGTGGCTATAGGGTAAGGTGGGCGAGTTGACTGCACCTGCCTCTGTATGAGACGATTTAGATTTGTGATTTAGTGTTTCTGACTAATCAGGACATACAAAAATTATAGGTTACTGCGATAATGTGACATTTTTTATTATTTGCTCCGAGCAATCCACAGGTAATCGTGGATTACGACGAAGATGGATGGCAATCTGAGAGGAGGATATACAATATGTCGACAATAAACTGCATAAATGAATTGCATTAATTCATTATGGTTATGGTTGAAGTCTGTATCTTCATAAAACACACAGTTATGTGTGTAATAACTGTCTGGCACACAATTACAGATATTTCCTCTGTGGTTTACCATGAGATAACTTGGTCAATATGAGTGGGCTTCACTTGTACATACACAAAAAAATAAGATAAGATAAGATTGTGGCAGGTTGCATAGCAATAGAATAAAACAATAGAGAAATAAACAGTAGAATAATAAAAAATAAATAAGTAATAAAAAATAAAAAGAAATAAATAAAGTAAGTCTAGAGAAGTATACAAATATAGGTAATTTATTTGGCAGCAATTGAAGCAACCATACACACACTTAATAATGATTAAAAACACATTTTAATAACGGATTCCACCGTTAGGTCGAAGGGTCTCTTTTATATCATCCGTTTCTTTGGCGCCGCCGCCGTCCTCTTCTACTTACGTCACTTCCGCCGCGCTTCCGCTTCCTCACTGCCGCCATCTTGCTGCTCCCCGCGTGTGCGTGCTACTGACACAATACAGGTAAGCACCGCGCCTATTATTACCACCTTATACTGTCATTGATCTGTTTAAACAGCAACAGTACGCGTTGACCGAACACCCTCCGCGTCGTTAACTGTTAATCATGTCGCGGAATTTAACGTGTAAAATGTGTTGGGAGCGTCGGGGGCCCAAAAACGAGGCTGAAGTGAGCGCTCACTAAGCTGAGTTAACGTCACGTATCTGCAATATCTCACTTAACTGATCGTTTAAGTAGTTAAATACACACTCATGTATTTATTACCGAGACTGTTGTTTGTTTAGCTGCTGTTAATTCCGTGCCGTGTGTCGGTATATTAAAGCCACGTGATTTCCGCTGTTGTTTTGACGTGACAGTAGGCGAAGTGTAGGGTGTGTGTGAAGAGACACACACAGTATGTGTGAGAGAGACGGAGACACACACAGAGAGAATGTGTGTGACACACATACACAATGTGTGTGAGGGAGAGATGGAGACACACAGAGAATGTATGTCAGAGAGAGAGAGAGAGAGAGAGACACACACACACACACACACAAAGAGATAATGTGTGTGAGAGGGAGACAGAGAGAGAGAATGTGTGTGAGAGACGGAGACACACACACACGTACATAAAGCAAGTCATCCTGCTCGCCCCATGCGTGCCAAACCACCCCTAACGTGCTTCTAAGACACAGACACACACACTGGGTGGGTCTATGGGTGGTGCCTTGATGACAATCACATTTCTCAGCACATCGGAGCCCCAGACGACCAGACCACATTCATTTACAGAGACCCTTCTCACAGATTGTCAGTAGTAACTTAAGAAAAGCTCGAATTTTATTGTAATTTTGTTCATGTCTGTCACAGCACCACTTATGGTCAATGTATATTTACTGGACTAGTTTCTGTCTTCATGAAGCCACCACTAATTGCACCTCTACTGACTCTTAAAAGAAATCTACGGACTCATGTGTGAGCAAGTCTCTGACTGTCTGTAAATTCTGAAGTGTCCAGTGAAACCTGAACACTTCAGACTTTGTTGCCAGAAGGTTGACCATACATGACACACGTTGATGCTTGTTGGGAAGCCCAAAGAAGGCATGTCGACACAAGGAGCATGGGCCAAGTTGTCAGTGGAGGTGCAATACTGGTTCCTTTATGGTCATTAAACACATCATCATAACACATGTTTCCATGAATAGAGTGAAGGGATCTTATGTTTTCTGTTAAATGTTCCGTTTCTATCGATTGGCATTGCACAAATCATTTACAGATATCCAGATATCATGTTCAATGTTGCGCACCGATTTCACAAAGCACATTCCTTGTTTGCACAAACTAAGGCAATAAAGCTGTTTCTGATTCTGATAATCTGTTGGATAGAATCGCCCTAATCTAACGCTTGTATTCCGTGTGTATGTGCTGTTCAGTGCAAGTGTGCTTTTTAGTTTGGTTGGCTTAAGCAAACTTGACATGAGTAGTTATTTTATTTTTTTTAAATGTATATGCCAAACTAACCTGCAAGGGAATGCAGACCATTTCAAAATCTTGAGTAGAAGGCACTACATGTTTTCTGTTGCATGCTAATAGCATAATATTGTCTAGGCTATTCATCCATTTCTTACTCTGTATTGTGAGTAATAAAAGTGTATAAAGATACTTGGATTGCTGTGGCTCTTCTTATAAGAAGATCTGGTGAAGTTTGACTGACTGATATGGATCAACTTATGTCTTCTTTTCCAGATGAAAGAAACGATAATGAATCAAGAAAAACTCGCCAAGCTTCAGGCACAGGTCCGCATCGGCGGAAAGGTACGTGCTAACATAGGGTGGCGTGCTGGTGCTGCATGCATTTTGTTCTCTTGGCAGGTGTGGGTGTGTGTGCCTCTCGCTCTAGCTCTCTCTGCCCCTTCAATGACCTTTGACACCCAAGGTCAGCAGCTGTGGGTCACGTGAAATTATGTCAGGCTGTGCTTGACGAAGGCTTGGACGATGTGGCCAAAATCTTCTATCCATTATAGGTCATTCAATATCTCTAACGCCAGGATATAGCATGCTTTCTGGTAATTCAATAAATAAATAGTGCATGTATGAACCACAACACACCTTACTGTCTCTGTGTGGGTTCCGTCCTTAACCGAGACGACATTTTGACACTTTTGCGACACATTTTCCCGCTCCAACAGGGCAGCGCTCGCAGGAAGAAGAAGGTCGTCCACCGGACGGCGACGGCCGATGACAAGAAGCTCCAGTTCTCTCTCAAGAAGCTCGGCGTCAACAACATCTCTGGCATCGAGGAGGTGTGTGTGTACTGCAGGCCCCTCCCTACACCACCACTGCCCCCCTCAGGGCACTTGGGGTCATGCGTCGGAAGTAGTTTAAGATAAGATAGAACTTTATTAATCCCGAAGGAATTTCTTTTGCCAGAGGTTGCTGAAAAATACCAACATAATAACAATAGAATAGTAAACAATAGAATAATAAAATGATACATTTACAGTGAATAAGCCTAAAAGAAAAATCTAGGTAAGATATTCAGTCAAACCAAAACAAGTTGGCAATGGTAGTGAGAAGTAGTATTGCACATGAGGAATATTGCACATGATGATGAAAGGTAATGTAGCAAGGTAATAATAAAGTAGTATTGCACATGATAAGAAAATTGCACATGATGATGAAAGGTAATATTGAAAGGTAATAATAATAAAGTAGTATTGCACATGAGGAATATTGCACACGATGAAAGGTAATATTGAGAAGAAGTATTGGCACATGACATTAAGAATATTGTACAGAATGATGATGCGTTTCAATGAAATATCCCTCTTGTCGTGTTGCTAGGTCAACATGTTCACCAACCAGGGCACGGTGATCCACTTCAACAACCCCAAGGTGCAGGCGTCGCTGGCCGCCAACACCTTCACCATCACCGGCCACGCCGAGAACAAGCAGCTGACGGAGATGCTGCCCCGGCATCCTCAACCAGCTGGGCGCCGACAGCCTCACCAGCCTGCGGAGACTCGCCGAGGCCCTGCCCAAACAGGGTCAGTTCTGGGCGGGCGGGAGGGTTCAAACTATAAAAAGGGCTTGAGTTGGCACTCGTCGATTTTAATGCGCCGACCTCGGATCGCGTCGTAAGTGGCTTGACGTGCAAAACTACTTGTACCGAGTAGGGCCACCCCGTCGACAATGCTTTGCTGTGAAGTCAAGTCCATTTTATTTGTATCGCCCTTAATCACAGTTCCAGTCTCAAAGGGCTTTACAGGCCATATGATTATGGGCCATGTGAGTGCAATGGGTGTCATATGGGTATAAAAAGGGGTAACAAAGCATAACAATTATAAGTAGCAGAAGTATGGCTGCGTCAACTTTGTGGCGGTGCATTTAAATGACCGTAATGAATGCGGTGTAAGCCACTGCCTGCGTTTTTTTAAGTTTTAATGGTTTACATGTGATAAAACATTGTGTGTGTGTATGTATAAAGTTGCTTTCTGAGGTCCCTCCACCAGCAGCAGCAACAGAAGTTAAATGACTGTGTGTTCCACGATATTTTGTAACGGTCCTTTTGATGTTCTCACAGCTTCAGATGGAAACGCACCGATCGCAGAAGTGGAGGAGGAAGATGACGACGTTCCAGGTCAGTTCATCATTACCATTTATCATCTGCAGTTGTCAGCCCCCCCCCCCCCAAAAGCATAAAAGCTGGTCATTTTTCTTCAACTTTAGAATAAACAGAAGTAATTGTGTTCCAAACAATAATATTGATTTTGTAATATGGTGTGAATATTTCTGTGCTCACTGTTGTTCCAGATCATTGTGCAGTAGATATTTGGAATTAATCTCAAATCCTACCACTAATTACAATATTTTGCCGACGTGGTTTTTGGCTGTTGACACTAGGGGCCCTCCCGCATCTTGCCGTGTGTTTGTTCTTGTTGATGAGTGAATGGCTGCAGGTTCGGTTTCTTTTCGTCGGGGCGGTCCGTTGATAAGGGGCTCCATCAGATCAGAGGATGGATTGTGACCCGGGCTCCGGGGTCAACGTCTGAAACTCGTCTCCAGTGTTTAGAAGTTCCTCGGCCACGTTTGCTTTTCTTTTGTAGTGAAAATACCGCCAAACACATGCGGTTGCGATTATAATTATCCTCGGCTTTTTTCTCTTTTCCCAGGAATCATTTTTCCTGAAACCCAAAGTTAGCGCCAATTTTTTTTTTTTTAACAAATGATTACACATGCATTTTTTCTCTGCTTTTTTTTGCTTTTTCAATAAGGAACATCTGAAGCCTGACAACACATGAGTTAACAGCAAAATCGCTTTTATGGTGAAATTCGAGCTTCTTTTGTTCAACCCGCTGGAAAAATGTCGCTTTTGAGACAATTTGAATTGTTTCCATGTTAACCCTCGACCACCAACACCGCCCCCCCAATACTCCCTCTGAGCCTTTAAGTGGACCGGGGCATTACTAATATTTCATTTCATTGGGCAATTGAGGCCACTCTTTAGAAGCTCCGTGTGAACATTTGCACAGCTGTGGTCGGGAGAAAGTTGCGAGGGCCCCCCTCCTGAAATTTTGACCCCCATCTCAATCTTCAGACTTCAGATACAAGAGGCGTCGAGTTGAGGTTGGATTGCGGTCCGGTGTTACGTTTCAGATCCAACACGGAGTCCTGAAACATGTTCCATGACCCCCGTAACATAATATACATGCCTATTTTAGTAGGGAAGGAGGGGGTCATACAACATGTCTTCTATCCAGCCACGAGGTACCGAATGAAACTAATTGACTTTTTTTCTTCTTTCTTTCAGATCTGGTGGAGAACTTTGACGAGGCATCCAAGGACGAGGCAAACTAACCGACGGCGCTGCCACTTTGCTGGTGTGTCGAGACTTGACAGGAACATGTTGGGGAACAAGACATTTTTATATATTTGCATACGTGTAAAGTAACTTGTACAAACTGCAGTTGTACTGTAGCACATTTTTCACCGTTTAGTTTTCTTCAGTTTTTTTGTTCTCTACGTTTCGTGTGGACGTTCGCGCTATCGCTTTTTCATTCAGAGTCCCAAATCAAATGAATGCGTTTATGTTGCCAAATAGTGCTTTCTGCTATGGTTATACTTTGGTTGGCGTTTCACCGTTCGGAGAACTCATGCGCTTAAAACAAGCAGGAAACTAGTCGCTCTGTTTTGTAATTTCGCAAACATTCTTTGGTATAGTTTTCGGACACTAGTGAGTCCTACACCTCTTCACACAAGTGAGTCAATTCACAGTATGTCTGCCTTATAATTTCCAGTAATGCTTAAGTGGTATCCGTAAATCTGACGACCAATAAAATTGTTTGCAAGTCGTAATTGCCGGTTCTGAAATGTGTTTTATTTGCAACCCACTTCCATCCAGGTACTTGAAATACAAACTTACGTTCGTAGCGCCCTCTCAATTGTAATTGAGTGTACTTGACACACTATTTTATTAGCTCTATAAATCCCATTCTAGTAGAGGCAACTAACATGTTCAGTGGTGAATGGTACGGCAGGGGGGAAATATATCTTGCTGTCAAGTCCTTGAAATTAATATTTGCCTATACGATGCAACTTGAATTACCAGATGTATTTAGTTGTATAAAAACAGCTTCTTATGATTCTCATGTCAGCAGTTTCATCCAGTTCTTGGTAAACTGTTCTCTATTTTTGGGTTTTTACTCACATGCACCTTGTTTTTGTTTTTAATATCACTTCCAAGAGTTTAGATTCTCCAATCCTTTTAATAAAAACAAGTATCGCACTTCTCTACATCAACCCGAATCCGTACACAGAAAGTACATGTTAAAAATGTCAAATTAAAACTACAAAATGGCCCATCAATATGAAAGGTATACCACACAATTTTGAACAAATATTAAAGGTTAAAGAAATGCACCCGTTATAAATACTTTACTTTCTGTAACATGAGAGCACCGAAATGTATACTGACAGCATGTACGGCAAAAAACATTCATGTTTGACTCAAACAGATTCCCACATTTAAAAACACACTTGCATGCATCTAAACAAATTGGATTGGGAAATTGGGACGGATTAAATAAATAGACAATGCAAGCACACCTAAAACCACAGCAATCTGATATAAAATACAATGACAGGGTGGCCGGTGTAATTTTGACCTATCAGATATTTTAATTATTTTGAACCACGTTTATGTGCATAAGGTGTACACATTGTTTTAGTAGCTGTCGTCCTACCTTATTGAACAACCCTCTGCTCCATTCACACCACAGAACCATAAATACAAGATAAAATTAAATATACATAGTCAAATTGTATTACTGCGTATATTATGAAAGTATTGACTGCCCTTATTTTAATCAATAAATAATTAGAGCTTTTAAAAGGGGTGCCAAACCATAAAAAGCTGTAATGCCGGGGGAAACCTTGGGTAAGGGAGGTCAATCAATTCAATTAAATAATACTGTGATGGCCCTTTTTAAGTAATGCCTTTTCACAAACGTTGCTTCAAAGTGTGAGGTAGGAACCCACGTTTCCCGTTGCTGTACGACACAGTGAAGAAACATTGTCTCCTCTCCGCCAACGTAGTAGGAAGTCTTGAGTATTCGCCCCCCAAGTCTCGTCCGACACGTGTACAAGCCTAGTCGTGACGTGTTCACTCTGGAGGTCATTCTCTGATGGACACCAGCAGCTTCAGTAAGTGGGCTTCCATCACCTGTTGAACTGAGAGAGGGAGAGATGTGTCAAGAACAATTGAATCAATTGTCTTGCTTTCAGCTCAACAGTAACAGAGTAAGCCCCATGTGTTTCTCAGCTGCTAATATCTCACAAAGCCATGGGTTCTGTTGGCTGTTTGCCTGGCCCGCCCGGATCAGATAAGATATTATTTACTACACAGCTTTGGTGAATACTCCATTCCGATTGGCCAATTGCAACATTCTAATGTCTTATTTTATTATTATTATTATATTATTATTCATGAATAGCAGACTGCTGTGATGAATAACAGACAAATGTTTCAGAACATTTTTAAATCAATAAAATACATTTTTGCGAGTAAACAATACACACAGTCACACACATTTAGAGTACAACATGTATATCGTGTGTATATATTTGTAATACACATACCATTCCTATGGCCCATAGCCACCGCCATATCCATCGCGTTGAATCCTGAATCTGACTCCATGGTGGGTCTGAACCACTCTCTGGAAGATTTATAGATTATATAGCACATTATATTATCCACCCGCATGACAAAGTATCCAATCAAGTACTAATAGTCAATATTTTCAAAATGTCAGGACGATAACATGTAAATGGATTTGCATTTATAGAGCACTTTAATCCAAAGCGCTTTACAGTATTGCCTCAAATTCATACACCGACGGCGGTGTCAACCATGCAAGGTAACAACCAACACGTCAGGAGCAGTTAGGGTTAGGTGGTGGTCTTTGCTCAGGGACACCTCGACACTAGCTAGGAGGCGGAGCCCTGGGGAATCGAACCGGCCCCATGTGGTGTTGGTGATGTGGTGTTGAGCGGTGAAAAAGTAGAAGGTTCTTCTCACCCAGCAGGATCTCCACGCAGCGCACGTGGTTCCCGTGCACGGCGTAGAGCAGGGGCGCGCCTCCGTTCTGAAGCACATTACAGGCCGTGTTACAAACTACTACAACAACAAGTCACGCGATGGAACCCTGCACCACATACCTTCCCTTTAATACCCCGCTGAACACGCACAATCCTCTGACTCACAGGGGAACAGTCTGAAGTTGGGCTGGCTGATGTATGGATATTATTAGCCTATATCGATAGCGTGATATGGGCATATGTTGTTGTCTTTGTCTGCTTTTAAAGGCTGCATTATTACAGTAAAGTTGATGTTATTTTCTGAACATACCAGACTGTTCTAGCTGTTCTATTTGAATTTATTGAATGACCAGAAAACATGCTATTTCATGATATATATATATCGTCATTGAGATATTAAATGACCTATATTGGCCAATCATTAATTAAACGAAGCAATTCATAAAATGCCAATTAATCAAGCCTTACCCAATCATATTCATTGACGTCCACCCCGCAGTCAATGAGCATCTTCACTATGTCCGTGTAGCCCTTGCTGCAGGCCAGCGACAAGGCACTCTCCCGCCCTTTGGCTAGGAGGTTGGGGTCAGCACCCTAGGGTGAACACAACCGGTACGACGGCACTACGGTGAGCAGGGTTGGTCAGGTGTGACCTGAGCTGCCACGCACACGTTTCATAAACTGCTCACAAACTCTTTTACACTATGTGCATGCATGGAACTGCATTCACATTTTAAAATCCCTTCAAAATGAGATTAATCCATTGGTTAATTAGTTATCCAATGGATTAATCCTTTAAGATTTTGTCCTGGCACAGCCACTTTCTCTGTATAAAACACTCTTTCTCACACACGCACACTTGACGTGCCTGCCTCTGTATGAGCCAATTTAGACTTTAGAAGATTTTAATTTAGACGTAATTTATTTATGACCAAATCAGAGATGCCCATCTCTTCGCTGATTGGTTCGGGGGGAATCCATCTTGCCTGTCAATCACAGGGGCGTGAAATGCAATAGGCTAGTACTTCTTAATGGCGGCGAAACACAAGGAGGGAGGGGACGGACTTCTTTCTGTTTAGTTAAGTCTCTCTCTCTCTCTCTCTCTCTCTCTCTCTCTCTCTCTCTCTCTCTCTCTCTCTCTCTCTCTCTCTCTCTCTCTCTCTCTCTCTCTCTCTCTCTCTCTCTCTCTCTCTCTCTCTCTCTCTCTCTCTCTCTCTCTCTCTCTCTCTCTCTCTCTCTCTCTCTCTCTCTAAATTGGTCCAAGAAGAGTGACTTAACGGACTCTTAAGTTAAGTTCTCTTACGTTTTGGAGCAGGAATTCCACCACAGCTATTTGCCCGTGTGCAGCGGCCCACATGAGCGGCGTGAAGCCTTCTTCATCCTGCAGGTTGATCACCGTCTCTGGGGATCCACACACCACGGCCATGCAAGACAAGGGGGTAGCAAGGTTACCATCACAACCACGTCTACATACAAGCAGGCCACTTGACCGTAATATACAGAGAATGGTCGTCGGCTTATTTGTGTAATAAAGTGACAATAAAGTGTGTAAGTTGTGTAAATAAGCGACAAGTAAAGTAGCCAGAGTATCACTAGTTTACTTTTCCCATACTCACTAGGTACTATATTACTTATTGTTCAGAGTTCTTTTAGTATTTATGTTTATAAGATTACTGTTCAGAAGAAAACCTTTTACTTTTTACTGTACTTTTTTATTTACTGTACTTCTAGGTACTATTAATAACTGTGAGTAAGCATTCCATTGTCCTCCGTTACATATGGCAATAAAGAAATCTTGAATCTTGAATCTTAATACCATGAACCATGAATGAATGAAAACCTTATCAGGATGAATAAAACGCTCACCTTGTTCTATTCTGCTGGCTAGAAACACCATTTCCCCTTGGGCAGCCAGTTGATGGATAGATAATGCTGGAAAACAAATCATTAAGCTATATAGTTGTCTGTGTGTGTGTGTGTGTGTGGGGGGGGGGCAAAAGCAAAAGACTTGGCTTAGCGTTGCGAACATAATGCTAATGTTGTTCTGGCTGGATACTTACAGTGCACTAGCAGCGGCGTGGAGGAAACCTCGTTGCCTCGATGCTTGTTGGTGAGCGTTGTGGACTGTTTGATGGGGGAGAAGTGTTTGTGGTGGACGGTGTGTAGACATGTCTCACGTGGATACCCGGTGACGGCGAGGTCTGGATATTACACTCCGCTGGGATAGACAAGGAGAAGAAGAAGAAGAATACACAATACACCCATTTGTTAGATTTGTTAAGTAGATACAGGCGTTACAAGCTATGATCGAATAGTGGTGGAAAGTAACTCAGTACATATTATTAATAATAATAATAATAAAAATAATAAAAATATCAATGAGGGTGTATTGGTACAAGCTACCCAGCAGTCTGCAAAGTAATATATAAAATATAAATACATTGAACTACATAAATGAATGCATCAATAATCATGATCCAATATTATTGCCAGGTGTTTCTACTTGTACTGTTACCTTTGAAGAGCACCGAGGCCACCTCCAGGTCTGAGTTGACCTGGTCCTGGATGTTCTTGCTCTCCTCCTCGTTCAGGGACTTGACGAAGCGCGAGCACACGTTCATGTCGAAGCGGTTGGGGAGGATGAACTTGATCCCCATGGCAACGTTCTGGGTACCACCACCACCACCACCAGCATCAGCACCACCAGCAGTACCGCCACCAGTACCAGCAGCATCCTCCGTCTTAATCATCATGGTCATGTCCGGCATCACGCAGACACCCTCCATGTCCTCCGAGGCCAGGGGCTCCATGAGGGACTCTACTCACTGATGATGATGACGGCTTTTAAGATAGAGAAGAGAAGATAAGATAAGATAGAACTTTATTGATCGCGCAAAGAATTATTGTGCCAGGTTGCATAGCAATAGAATAAAACAACAGAGAAATAAACAGTGGAATAATAAAAATAAAATAACAGTTACAAATTTACAGTAAGTCCTAGGAGAAGTATAAAAATATAAGAAATATAGGTAAAATAAGAGATTCCGTCAGCAAAAACAATTTGGCAATAATTGAAGTGTAATAAAAGGGTAATAATAATAACAATGGTAGAGGAAGTATTGCACATGATATAAAGAATATTAAGAATATTGCACATAATGATGAAAAGTAATGTAGCATGGTAATATTGCAAGGATAATATTGAGAAGAAGTATTGCACATGACATTAAGAATATTAATATACATGATGATGAGAGGAGATGAGAGGTAATACTGCAAGGTAGAATTTTGAGAAAGAATGTGTACATGTATATAAAATATAATATAAAATAAATATAATATAAAATAATAATCAATAATATAGCACAGTTTTGACGTCTGATTGTCTATATATATATATATATATATATATATATATATATATAAACAATGATATATATAGACTATGATTGTCTATATATATACACAATCAGTATATATATACATATAAATGCTTATTTTATTTTGACGCCAGTTCGGATGGGTAGCGTTGTAGCTCAAATGTAACACGTCAACACATTTAACATTTCTATTTATTTATCGATAGATAGCGAATAGATCACAGATTTTGCGCTACTGTGTTCGCTGTGTCGTATTATGAGACGACAATAAAGCAAATCAACCGCTGATCAACACACGAAACAAACAAAGCCGTTCGAGTGAGAAGCCAAACTCAAAACGATGTAAAATATCAATAAATACCCTCAAGTTTATCTCATCGTGTTGTTTTTTGACGGAGTTCCATAGACGTGTCCGCGGTGCGTGTGTCTTGTTGTGGTCGTGTTGCGCATGCGCTAAATATTAAGCGCATGCGCGGTAGCACCACGCCGGCGCACATCGGAGCTGCTCGGTGAGCCGTGAGCGCTGAGCTAATTAAGGACTCGTTGACTAATAATCATTTAGTTAAAAACTGTTCAAAAATGATGTTAATTAAAATGTTTAAAATAGTTTTTAAATAATAATATAAATAATAATATAAATATGTAAATATGTCACGTAAAAATAAATAAAAACATTTCTGAATTTTTTCTCTCTCTATAACAGAGAGACTAAAATCGGAGTTTCTTTCCGCAGGGCATCAGGCCTGTGAACTCTGACCTCACTCGCCCCCCCACTGCCCCCACCCATGCACACACACACACACACACACACACACATAGGTAGCACACAGTACAAGCACCCACATATTCTTACTACATAACTTGATACTACATTTTTATATTGTCTTGTTGTTGATATGACTACTTGTTTATATGCCTTGTTGTTTATTTGCCTATTTGCTTGCTGTTTATTTGCCATTCATTTGCTCATCTTTCCCATTCCTAAAAAAACTGCCCCTTTGGCTGTAAAGACTGTAAATAGTGTGGATATTTGATTCTTTCCCTTCAATTGTGATGTTTGTGATATTTGTAATATTCTGTTGCACATTCCGCTGGGCATCACCACTTTTTCATTTCGTTGCATATCCTGTATGTGTATGTGACAATTAAACTTCTTGAATCTTGAATCTACTTTGTGAATATGGTCTATTATACATTGTTATTATAAATTGTTTTATTTCTTTAATATAACGCCTGACTACAAAACCTGTGAAAGTATGTTTTCAGGCTTTTCAGGATAAATAGTAGTTATCCAATGGATTAATCCTTTTAAGATCTTAAATTGGCACAACCACTTTCTCTGTATAAAACACACGAACGCACACGCACGCACACACACACACACACACACACACATTGACTGAACTGAACAACTCCAGCCAGCAACTGAGATACAGAGGCTGGCACACTGGAAGCTAAGAGAATGCTATTAAGCAGACTAAAGTCTGACTAAGTCACATTCCTTAATATTGTGCTTACAGCTCTTGTTTTATAGCTGCTAAGTGTGCTTAATTCAAGCTCTTTAATTCAAACATTTGACTGTGTGTGGCAGTAGTTTAATTATTATCCGCCCCAAGTATTAATCTTGAGGATCTGTAAAAGATCAAAGAACATGCCTACTTTAGTCAGGTCACATAAAAGACATAATCTCATTTTTTTATTTTAGTTGTCCAATATATTTTAACTATAGCCTATACTCTTCAATACTCAAATGAAATAGCCTATAATTAGGTTATGTTGTGTGATTCCTCCACATATACAAGCAAGTTAAGTGGATATAAGTGGTTGTAATATTAACTTCCTAAACAAACACTTACTTGCTCAAGGGAACTCTAGCAGGCTTATCTAATGTAGGGCCCATCTGAGGAACCAAAGAACTCTAACCACAGGATGGCAGTATGACTATTATATATTCATTGAGTTCAGGTGATATACTCCACTTTCCCCTATAGAGGGCGGTAGAGACCAGGGTGATATTGACAGCCTACATTTGGGGTCTGCTACAGGTTTTCCTATTTAAACGAATTGCAATTACAATAGGCACAATAGACTACAATACAGGTTTTTAATTTTCAAAAAGTATCCCCCCTCTGTGTGTGTGTGTGTGTGTGTGTGTGTGTGTGTGTCTGTGTGTGTGTCACTGGCCACAGGTGTGATAATGTGTTAAACATATTAGTAGTGTTTGTTAGTTTGATCTAACGGACTTTTTTGTTTTGTTTATTTTTTCATTTAGTATTTAATATGTGGCCATTCTTACTTTGTGCACACATCATGGGTTAGGGAGCCAATTACATGAGGTTCAGCCTCCCGTTGGAGTCGCTGGGAGAGGATCCTGAGCTGTAGCGCTACACCGCAACACCCGGTCTCTTACGTCCTGTGTTGCTGCTGTGCGTGTTAGAATAGAATAAAATAGAATAGAATAGAATAGAATATAACTTTATTAATCCCGAAGGAAATTCTTGTGCCAGGTTACATAGCGAATAAAACAATATGGAAAACAACAGAATGATAAAAATTAACTAACGGATTTACAGATGTACAGTTAAAATATACAAATATGTAGGCAAGATAAGATATTCTTACGGCGAAAACAATTTGGCATAATTGAAGTGTAATATTATTGGACATGACATTAAGAATATTGCACATGATGATGATGAGAGGAGATGAGAGGTAGTGTTGTAGATAATATTTATAGACAACATGATAATAATAATAATAATAATAATAATAATAATAATAATAATATAGCACATGATAGAGTATTGCACATGATGTTGGACAGTAATATTAATATAGAGGAAAGTAATACTGAGGAAATGCACATGATGTTGAGACGTAATATTGCACATTATGTGTTACGCCAGGTAACAAGACCCCAAAGAAACAACAACAACAACAACAACAACAACAACAACATGAAAAAAAACACGACAATGAGAATAATGAAGAGGGAGTTTCGGACGAAAAACGGGACGAAGACAAAATCCGTAACAGAAATCGGTAAACCCTTCACCCTTCCCTTCACCATGGCCTTTATCGAAAGTCAATTAGAATTTTCAATTCAATTTGAAAGAGCTTTATTGGCATGGTGGAAACGTACATTTACATTGCCAAAGCGAGTGGTAAATAAAAACAAAAGCGAAACAAATCTAATGCACAATTGTCGATTTACAAATGCAGATGTTCTACAACGAAAGAAGAAATATGTACACAAACAAAAGCTGCAATATTGCAATCAAATGTATAAATATGAGTATCTAATAAATACATAAATAATAATAATAATAATAATAATAATAATAAATAAAAATGGGGGAAAAAGGGGGGAATTGACAGGCAGGTGTCTACGGAGGTTGTATTCCGTTAGCTCACGAATCTTCGTCCACCACATAACCGGATGTCCCGCCCCCTTCTCGTTCGTCTCTCGCCGCGAAACACAACCACATAACCGGATGTCCCGCCCTCTTCTCGTTCGTCTCTCGCCGTGAAACGCCAACCATATAACCGGATGTCCCGCCCCCCTCTCGTTCGGCTCTCGCCGCGAAACACCAACCATATAACCGGATGTCCCGCCCCCTTCTCCTCTCCTCGGCAGTATAACGCTCTTTGGCGCCATCCCGTCCCGCCCGGGGAACAACGAGCGTTGAGGAGGCTGGACCACAAGAGGAGGAGAGAATAATAATAATAATAATAATAATAATAACAATAATAATCGGCATAATGGAAAAGAACACGACACAACTGTGAAGGAGCCACACACACTTCGTTACGTGACGTTAGATCGGGTGGGAAACACGCGTCGGTCCGAACTTTAGTGGAAAAAAGCGACGTGTCGGCGGGAGCAGCCCGACAGGTAAGTGGTCCGCAAACGGCACCTTTGATAAGAAAACTGTCTGTCTCTCACCTCTGTCTGTCTGTCTGTCTGTCTGTCTGTCTCTCACCTCTATCTGTCTGTCTGTCTCTCACCTCTATCTGTCTGTCTGTCTGTCTGTCTGTCTCTCACCTCTATCTGTCTGTCTGCCTGTCTGTCTCTCACCTCTATCTGTCTGTCTGTCTGTCTGTCTCTCTGTCTGTCTGTCTCTCACCTCTATCTGTCTGTCTGTCTGTCTGTCTGTCTGTCTGTCTGTCTGTCTGTCTCTCACCTCTATCTGTCTGTCTGTCTGTCTGTCTGTCTGTCTCTCACCTCTATCTGTCTGTCTGTCTGTCTGTCTGTCTCTCACCTCTATGTGTCTGTCTGTCTGTCTGTCTGTCTGGGCAAGATATGTAGGCCTACATCATATACTAATATACATGATGCATACATAATAGAATAATATTTCATATGTAATTTTTCTTTTTTACCACCAATGCATCCTAGTATAACTAACTACTACTTGTTGCTTTGAGGTAGTACTGTACTAGTACTGGGCCGGGGAAATGTATGCATGAGTCAGATTATTAATGGTACATTACATTTTCCTAGTATCACAGTATCACTGTGTGTGTGTGTGTGTGTGTGTGTGTGTGTGTGTGTGTGTGTGTGTGTGTGTGTGTGTGTGTGTGTGTGTGTGTGTGTGTGTGTGTGTGTGTGAGAGTGTGTGTGTGTGAGTGTGTGTGTGTGTGTGTGTGTGTGTGTGTGTGTGTGTGTGTGTGTGTGTGTGTGTGTGTGTGTGTGTGTGTGTGTCTCTATGTGTGATGTCTATGTGTGATACCTGTCATCTATAACATAACATTGTGGTAGCAACTCAAATACTGTGGTTGATTATTACTTATTAACATAATGGAGGATGATGCTGTTTTATGGATGTATTATGGATGCTGGTCTCATGCATTGTTTGGCTTATAAGTGGGCAGATCTAGATCTAGCAGTGCTATAGCTGCAGGATTGGAAGCATGGGGCTGGCTGGGTGCTAGTCATGAGTTCCCCTGGGTGTCGTGACTTTAATCGTAACTACTGATCGCATGTCTTAGGTATAATTAGGGTTTGTGTGAGTAATATGTCAAGGGAGGAACAGCCTGTTCTGCTCAGCCGTTCCCATCTGAACATGTTTTGGTGGCACATGGCCGAGGCTGGAACTGTCAAAGTCACTTCTGCCCAATTGATTTGGATTTGGGCAGCAGAGTGCATTCATTGTCAGGACTATAAGATCTGATTTAAAACATGGCTGAATCGGCTTCCATGGGTGGTGCGCCAATTGCTCTCTGAGATTTATCTCATGACATAACATAATGATCAGTAATCATCAATTATGACCATTATAAACCACGATGGAAGTTAAATACAGTGGGTGGGGTGTCTGGTTATCACAGGTGTGCATTGGGTTAGTAACCCGCTGTTACCTATGATTTGAATTAAATGGTGGAAGAACTACAAATCTCTATGGTTACATTGCATCTTAGTGTACACACACAATGTTTTTGTGTTGTGTTGTAATATACAGTTATTATGTTATAGTACAGCGTAACAATGTACTTTTGGATTTTTGCAGACCTGAGTTGTCATAATCTGCATGCAACAACAGACACTGCGGCTCAACATTCATAGTCACATAGCTACATAGCGTACTCCCTTCACTGGAAGACAAATATAAGTCTAACATAGATAGCTATGAGGAAAAAGTAGTTAACACGACAGTGGTATTGTGGAACAGAGCCTAGGGATATCGTGAGAAATACCGTGGCTGGCTGTGAGACATTCCTGTGAGACGTCCCGGGCTGTCTTGAAACACATGTTGTACATTGAGATACCAGCGCAGCGACTATTACAGCGCTGTGGATGTATTCCAACTATTCAGAGGTTGGTGTCCATCCGTGCAGCGAACTAGTAGTCGACTAGTCACGTGACAGGTAGGCCACACATTCCATCTGCGTGGGGCCCGATTGGTCCCTCCAATTCGTGTTATCTGGAGTATTCTTTTGCACATTCTGCTGAGCATCGCCACTTCTCATTTCACTGCACACTGTATGTGTATATGACGAATAAAGTTCTTGAATCTTGAATCTGAGAGTGAAGTCACACCATGTGTGCACAGGCTGTGGCTTTAGTTATCCTGTCCTCCCATTGGCTGCACCCGAGTTCAGGCCACACAATGCGGCTAATTGCACAATAATCTAAATTTGATCCAATCTAAATTTGCGATTTTTGGCCTCTGGTCACAAATGATCACAATTATCATTTTTGGCATCATCGTGCAGCCCTAATCCCAGTTCATGTCGGAATTGGCGATGATGCACGATTGACAACATTATCTGTATAGGCCGATAGTCCTATTGTGGTTCTGTTCCTCATGTTGTATTTTTATATCATGTTGTATTTTAATATGTTTTTTCTTACGTGTTAGCACCTTGGTCCGTGAGAAACGCCGTTTTGTTCCTGTATACTGTGTATATACGAATGAATGACAAATAGACAAACTTGAACTTGAACTTGAACTCAAGTAACCAACTTGAGTCGGAGTCCTAAGTCCTAACCCAAGTCTTACACTTTAGAGTACTTGAGGGGAAACCTAACACTGAGGTCAGAGGCTCTGGGGCGGAACCAGCCATTCTCCGGTGAAACAGGTCATTGTAATTGTTGTTTCTGATTGGCTGAAATCGGTGCCAAGTGATGTCATTCACGCACATGGCTGTATAATCCAGGCCTATAGGGTGTGATATCACATGACACAAGCACATGTGACTGAGCGCATCTCACAATTTGATGGGAGATTCAGTTTTAAAGTGAACCTACTATGACCAAGGTAGTTTCCACTTTCTGGAGCGACATTCATTCTTTCATTGGAGCCAGCCGTACAGAAGAAGCTTTATTTCTTTTGGCTTTTGACGCATTCTAATTAAATCTTTTTTTCTCTCTTCTCCTTTCTCTCTCTCTCTTCAAGTGTACGTACATTGGACGCCCGGCGATATGGAACTAAGCAGAAGACAAGCACCTGTTTATGTACGTACCCCCATCGGTTTCATTGCTTTGTGTGTGTTTGTCTGTGTGTCTCTGTGTGTGTATGTCTGTGTGTGTGTGTCTGTGTCTGTGTGTGTGTGTATGTGAGGGGGGGGACAGACAGCCAGCCAAGCATCCTGCATCCAATGAAACCTCACGGCCGGTCTTAAATTCGCCTAAACTCCTGACTTCACACATTGTGTCTTTTGTGCCGGAGCAGAGTTTTACTGGCCAGTCCTGCCTCACACCAGCAGCAGCAGCAGCAGCAACAGCAACAGCAGGTGTAACTGAAGCCGTAAAGGTTTCAGTCCCCTGGGGGGTAGGAGGGGGGGTGGTCTTATACACAGACGGCTACCATACAGAGACGAACACACAGACGCACACACACACACACCTCTGAACACGTATCCATAAGGCGGCCACACTGGGTCTGAAGCTAAACCGAAACCTTATGCTGCTTCTGCGAGCTCAAACGGGATTCATTCAGCGAGAGTGAATTTCCCATGTGATGGGGTGTGTGTGTGTTGTCTTTGCAAAGACAAGGCCTTTCATAATTGATAAATACACATTTTGTCTACACAAGCTCTCTCTCTCCCTCTCTCTCTCCCTCTCTCTCTCTCTCTCTCTCTCGTGCTCTCATACTCACGCTCTCCCTCTCTCTCACACACTCTCTCTCTCTCTCTCGTGCTCGCTCTCTCTCATTTGGTTCTTCCTTACACGAAGACCGTGGGTGGGCCAGTCACTAAAACATTACCAGATTTCTGGTGTGCATAGAGTGCCCCTTTGTTTTGCTGTGTCACCACATTCAGACGGTTCCGCGCTCCCCAAGAATGTTTCTCCAGCGCGCTTTTACGTCTGATGGATTGGTCTGAAAAAATAAAACACCCCAGCGCATGGTAAAGCGTTAAAAGTCTGTTGGGCTATATGCGCGATCTCGTTTTAGTTTTTAAATCTAGATTTGAATTCCCCCTGCGGCTCCGTGGAGATTGATTTCCAGGGTCACTGTAGTCTTAAGCCACAGACTGGAAACCTTTCTTTTTTCGCTGGCGTTGTATCTTTTGGTATAAGCAATAAAAAGGAGGTTAGGTTTAATAATCGTATCCAGGCTGATTGAATTTGACCTGTGTGTCTGTGCCTGTGCCGTGTGTGTGTGTGTGTGTGTGTGTGTGTGTGTGTGTGTGGTATGTGTGTGTGTGTGTGTGAGAGAGAGGAAGAGACAGAGAGAGGAAAAGAGAGAGGGTGAGAGGGAGAAAGGGAGAGCGGGAGAGAGATGAAGAGGGAGACTGAGAGGGATAGACAGAAGGAGAGAGACGGAGAGAGATAAAGAGAGACAGAGAGAGAGAGAGAGAGAGAAAGAGACGGAGGGAGAGAGAGAGAGACTGCAATATAATAAATGCAGTATGATTATGAAGTTTGTGTGTCGAGTGTATGTCGGTTGGTGACACCGACCACTCCTGTTGCTGCTGTGTTTGTCCAGCTGTGATTGTTCCTTGATAATGCAAACTGCCCAAAGAAACAAAGAGTGAACAAAGAGTAACTGAACTGAAGTTAGCGGCTATTTATGGTGTGAGAGCCTGTGAAGCGCTGTTTACGATTATTATGTCATCATAACCTCTGTGTACAGACAATTGACTCTTTATTCGTTTTTCTCTGTAATAAGCAACGGTGCCATTCCAGAACAAAACGGACACGGCTGTGCCCCGTCTAAATTGAAACGTGTGCCTTGTTCCTGTTTTTATTATTTAATATTCCATCAAACAAGACTTGTTTTTTTGTTGTTGAAGCAACCCGCCTGCGTTTGTAAGAATAGACACACGGCGAGGGACGACGTCATTGTTTTTGCCGTGTAAGCGAGCTATTAGCCATTAGCACAGCACGTTGACTCAGAGGTATGCGGCCGACCTGACAATGAGAGAGAGAGACAGAGAGAGAGAGAGAGAGAGAGAGAGGAGGCTAATCTGGGTGAGAGACTCCCTGTTCCGGCCGACCCAACGTGACTCTGCTCTTCCCTTTTGTATCTCTCTCTTTAATTGTTAGCCATATAGATCTAAATCGAGTTAATGAAAAGTGCGCGCGACTCTAGCGAAGCATCGTGTCTTGGTCAAACCCAAATAAAACAACAACAACAACCACAACAACAACCACAACAACAACCACAACAACCACAACAACTACAACAACCACAACAACCACAACAACAACCACAACAACCACAATAACCACAACAACAACAACGACAAGAACAACCACAACAACAACCACAACAACCACAACAACCACAACAACAACCACAACAACAACACAACCACAACAACAACAACAACAACAACCACAAGACAACCACAACAACCACAACAACCACAACAACAACAACAAAAACCACAACAACCACAACAACCACAACACAACAACCACAACAACAACAACAAAAACCACAACAACCACAACAACCACAACAACCACAACAACAACCACAGCAACAACCGCAACAACCACGACCACAACAACCACAACAACAATCACAACCACAACCACGACCACAACAACCACGACCACAACAACCACAACAGCCACAAAAACCACCACAACCACAACAACAACAACCACAACAACAACCACAACAACCACAAAAACCACAACAACCACAACAACAACAACAACAACTCTCTCTGGAGGAACCTGGAGTCCCCACGTGGACTCTATACCAAGAAGCCTCAGTCCTCAGAAGGCTTCGGCTCAAAGCGGAGTGCGTGGCGTTGGTTTGTTGTTCCCGGTTACCCCCGGCAACCACCTATCCACGCACATGTTGTTTTTCCCGACTGGGAGGTTGAGTTGGGAGGAGTGACATAAGAGGCGGCTGTGATCGGCCGATTGTTGACTTCAGTGGTCTGACGTGTCGCGCGACTTGAATGGACTCCAGAGAACGACTGTGTCATCATTTTTGTATAACTTATACATTACAAAAATACATTGGTAAGATTAACTACAAATATTATCGCGGGGAAAGTTTGATACACGTTTGATATGAGTAAAAATTACAAATAAAAATTGCTGTAAAAACAAACGTGAACCTGTACTTTTTGTAAGTCACTTTGGATAAAAGCGTCAAATGCCAAATGCCCTAAATGTAATGCCTGTTTGATGAAATAGTCTATGGATTAGTTTAAGTACATTTATCAAAAGTGTCATTGCCCCCACTACTATATTATATATACTGTATATTGTTCTTTTATTTACTCATTTATTACTGTGGTGACATAAAAATACATTTGAATAGCTTCAAATAAACATGGGGTTCAATGCCACTGCGGCAGTATAATTATGAATGGGTTAAAGCGACCCACTGCCCCGCTCTGTGAACCCCTAACCCCCCACCCCCCCATATTCATGTGGCATCACTCATGAATACATGAATACATGAACACATAGACACACTGTACCGGGACACCTGGAAGACATGAGAGCAATGGGCCAGCTGCTGAATGAATGATTTAAGGACGCCGACAGATCAGGTTGTGCCAGCCACACAGACACAGACAGACGCAGGAGTCGCAAACAAAAGCACGGGGTGGAAAAAAGGTGAAAGGTTAAAGGTCACAGAAGAGGTCACGTGTGAGTGGGCCTCCTACTACCGTCGTGGTTACCCAAGAGAAGCTGGATAGAAGCGAGAAAGAACGAATCCTGTAAGGGGATTTCAGTCGACCGATGCCTAATGGTTCATCCATGTGACACCATGGGTATTTTCACAGTTCTCAAACGCAAAATGACAATCCACAATTCACCAAAACCGTTATTACGTGTGTAGAATAGGGCCGGATGATACGGACTAAATCAAATATCGATATTTTTGACCAAATACCTCGATATCGATATTGCGACAATGTTGTAGGGGATGACTATTGGTGTGTTCACAAAATATTTACACAACGACATGAGATTTTGGCTAAATAATCTTCAATAACGTGCATAAAATGACGAAGTGGCTCAAGGCAGATTGTAGAACAGCCGGAACAGTCTGCTAAGTTCAGTGAATGACATCACTTTACTGTAATGCAGCCTTTATTAAAACCAGGACAAGCACACAACGAACACTTATGCCGTATCACGATATCCAAAGACTAAGTCAATATCAAGTCTCATGTCAACAATATCCATCAGAATGTGTGTGCATGTTCAAGAATTTCCTTCAGATAAATAAAGTTCTATGCTATTCTGTTCTATGTGTGTCTTGGTAATAGTAATCTCTCTCTCTCTCTCCTCTCTCTCTCTCTCTCTCTCTCTCTCTCTCTCTCTCTCTCTCTCTCTCTCTCTCTCATAAACGGTCATTCCATCCGGGGTATCAACCCTCATAACATCCTGAGCATAAGGCGACGAGTCACACCGTTGACCTTTTTCGGTCAGTGATAATGCGGCCGTCTCCTTAATGATCATGTTTCATGCGAGCATCAAGGTAGCAAGCAGTAGTTTCTGAGCCTTTTCCGCCCCATTATCTATCACCTTCCTAGTCCCCGCCCACCGATTATGTCGCGAAACCAAATCCTCCGGGGGAACGTTGCCAGGGTTGCTGACGTTCAGGGGGACTGGATCAGTTTAAGTTGGCTTCATCTCAACATATATATATAAATGTGGGCGGCAGTAGCTCAGGAGGTCTGGCAACCCGGAAGGTTGCTGGTTCCATCCCCGGGCTCCTCCCCCTCCTAGCTAAGTGTGGAGGTGTCCCTGAGCAAGACACCACCTAACCCTACCTGCTCCTGACGTGTTGGTTGTTACCTTGCATGGTTGACACCGCCGTCGGTGTATGAATGGGTGAATGTGAGGCAATACTGTAAAGCACTTTGGATAAAAGTGCAATCCATTTACTATTTACCATTGAAATGATTGCCATTGGCACCTGCATTGATTCACAGCTATAGCAGGATAATTAAAATGCATTGCTACATATATCTATGGTTAGTGAAGGGCTGTTTTGGATGAAGAAAGAACCACTCAATTACAGAAAAAGTTCATTCTCCAAACCTTATAATTCATACAATCATTAGGCCTCGGATATACAGCTCATGAGTTGTTCAAATGTTTTTATTTTAGGTCTTAGAAGAAGAGCAAAACCATTCAAGTGCATATCAACAATACCTGAACAAACCTGTTGTATTAGAAATAGCGCCTTCATAACAGAACAGAAATCCGTCACACGGTTAGGTAGGCAGCAGTAAGAATAATATGAAAACAAACGCGTCAGGTATGTGAGAGTGCATACAGATGATGCTAGGAAATGGAAAGTGGAATGTTTGTTCAGACAACAATCCAAAGGACACACCATAACCATTACGACGTCGATCAATCACCGTCACTCCACCCCCCCGTGTTGAACTTGGCGCTCGTCGTCGATGGCCGCTTTATACGGAGAAACTATCGGAATGCGATGACGCGTTTCGTTCCGAGTCCAACGTCACGATCGTCGAAACGGAAAATCTTTCAAATGGTGTGTAGCCAAGCTAGTGCCACAATGGAATGCCACGTCATGTCGTGTGGCTTGTTCGGGTGATAAAATGACATGGAGCAGACCGTTCACAGCTAGCCCCCGAGTGTGTGTGTGTGCTGATGGTTGACACACCAGGTGAGGCTGCAGCCCCGCCCACCCCAGACTCTTAACTGGGCCAGGTGAGGCCAATTAAGCCAGCCACCAAACACACACACTCCCACATGGTGTTATGTGTTTTATTGTGTGTGTATATACAGTATGTTGTGCGTTTTTATGACGTGTTCCTGATTGATTTCAGGGTCAGGTGGAAGCGCGCGTTCTGTTCCAAGACCGATCGTCGCCGCCGAAGAGGCCGACTTTTACGTGGTGCTGGAAGGTTCAGCGCTTGTTCACGTGGCCGGTGGCGAGGCGGGAAGGCGGAGGCGGCGATGACGGCGTCCACAGCCTCCGGTTCACAATTCCCGGTATGTGCCTCACGCTCCGAATCCTCTTTCGACCGGATCCTCTTTTCGTCGCTTTCAACGTCAACCGGTTCTTGCGTCCAAACTTCTTCAGACTCGACACTACACTGCAATTCTTCTTCATCAATACACCTGCCAAGCGTAACAAACAAACAAACTTAATAGTAATTGGCATTGTTTAGCATGTTGTATGTTCTTAGATGTTAATGGTAATGCACTCAGAATGACACGTCTGCTCTTATCCAGCTATTATGCAGGCTACCTAGCAATTATGAAACTTGTTCTGTTAGCCGTTATGACATGCTTGAAACCTGTTCTATTCTTATCTTCATGTACCACAGTGATATATTGCTGTCTCTCTTTCTGCAAATGTACTTTTTGTAAGTCGCTTTGTATAAAAAGAAACCGCCAAATGCCCTAAATGTAAATGTAAATGATATACATACATATGGTATATACATACAGAGACTCCTTCCGTTAAAGTTAGATTATGTTTTTTTCTAGGTCACAACGTCCCAGAGGTCGTCTCGGTGTCATCCTACTGTTGCCCGTGACGACGACAGCCTCCGGCCGTGCGCGAACGGCGGGAACACCCTGGAGTATGTCAGCGACGAGGCCCAGGAGGTCGCCGCCTACCTCCATGCCAACCGCCGGCGACTGGATCCCCGGAGCTGCCTGCTGGAGCTTCAGCGGCTGCGCGCCTCGAGATCGCACGGAGGGAACCGACTCAAGGACGAGGAGGAGAGGAGGAGGAGGAGCCTACCTCTGGACAAGATGGCGGCGGTGGCGGTGAGGGTTTTCGTCAGCCTAGCGGAGGACGGAGGGAGGAGGCGGAGTCTCAGGGAGATGGACGTGAGGCTCACGCAGGCCGTGGCCAACGTGGAGTTCTTGCAACGGTGGAGGAACGACCCCAGTGACCTCCCGGCGAACGGAGACATGGAGTCTCCTCACTCAACAGGTGACTTAGCATAACGTTGCGTTACTGTTCATTCCATTCTCATATTTACTGATCAAAATGTCCAAATATGGCAGTATGCAATCTCCAAATTAGCAATTTTTTTGATAAGGCTAAAATGTGTAAATTAACCTTTATAACACCGTTATAAATGAAGTACTGTTGTGCTGCAGAGATGCCTTGGCTGGCCATTTACATTTACATTTACATTTAGGGCATTTGGCAGACGCTTTTATCCAAAGCGACTTACAAAGAGTACATTTGTTGAAGGAGGTAATATAGGTTTAAAGCATTCATAATTGCCAAGGACTAATAGAACGAGTTGCATAATTGCTAGGTTGCCTGTCTAATTGCTGGGATAAGAGCAGAAGTGCCATTCTGAGTGCATTACCAACATCTAAGATCATACAATACATTTCTTTTCTCCAGATGGATGTGTGTTTGGTACAGGCCCCAACACATGTCATATCATTATTGAAATTGGGACGCAAAAATTATCATTCCCCACTAATAGTGAACCATATCTTCAAGATAATCGCAATATGATTTTTACCATATCGTTCAGCCCTGAATAATCATAGAAGTTAGATGAAATAATAGTTATATGGTTTCACATTCACTCAAAAACCCATGAACAAGCTCTGTAAGTTAAGTCAAAAGGGAGGTTAAAGTTAGGTAAACAGGGGTTAATAATGTCTCACACAACATGGCATTTATGTTGTATTATTATTACTAGCCGTGAATATGAACGAATGGTGTACAAGGAGGACAACAAATGGCTCAGAGATACAGTATACTTTACCTGCCTAATGACACCTGCAGCAACATCACGAGTGGTGGTGTTGTGCCGTGGCGGTGACTATACCTCACTCTACAGTCATTATGTATTATTACATGAGCCATGCGTGGCTTTGACGACATACATTTGTCACGCTTTCAACGTGGCTTATTGTTGTCAGAGGTCAAAGCTTATCGGCACAGCCCCAGTTCAATGAGATTCCTTAGCCCTGAATATATAGATAGTTTAAGTAAATGGTAAGTAGATTGCATTTATACAGTGCTTTTATCCAAAGCGATTTACATTAGCCTGACATTCACCCATGGCGGTGTCAACCATGCAAGGTAACAACCAACACGTCAGGAGCAGGTAGGGTTAGGTGGTGTCTTGCTCAGGGACACCTCCACACTTAGCTAGGAGGGGGAGGAGCCCAGGGATCGAACCAGCAACCTTCCTGCTGCCAGACAACTGCTCTTATACCTCCTGAGCTAACTGCCACCCCTAAGTATAGGTAGTAATACCACAGTAGTAGAAATTGCCTCTGAGATGTAGTGGAGTAGAAGCATAAAGAGATACAAAGTATGTATAAATACAAATACTCAAGTAAAAGTAGCTCAGATTTGCACTGAAAGGTACTATATGTAAGAATCAGAAGTGCATTCTGAGCTCCGTGGGTTTAGACAATAACAATCAGAAACTAATGTTAGTTCTAATCATAATTAAACCTTGTACACATTTAAACAAGCTATGAAATATATATTTTTTAATTATCCACGCTTACATGTCACTTTGTTCCTTTTTCCCGCGTATTTGTGCATGTAAAATCCTACATGTAGTTCCTAGGAACGGATTCATGATTCTTACATACAGCACCTTTAAGGACAGTACTTGAGTAAATGTACTTAGTTACTAACTAAATAAACTTACTTAGTTACTTTCCAACACTGAAAGACAGTGACTCCAGTGACCCTGACTGACCCCCGATTACTGGTACATTGAGAAGATATGTCTTTCTAGATCAAGAAAAATTCTGTGCTGCTCTGGTCTGGTCTTTTATCCGACGTTAATACGACGCGGTCATGTATTACTCGGCTCTTATCAGAGTTTCAGGCTATTACTAATAACCGCTGCTGGGAAATATTCCCCAGCGGATGATGGTAATGGTTGTGGTAGCCGGGAAAGTGCCAGAAACATTTTTTTTTCTTTCCTCTGGTACACTTTTCTAAGCCTGATTGTCGCTCGCTGGCTTCACAGCCGCCGCAACGTTGCGACATGCGTGCCTTGTTCCATTCTTCCGAACGGAAATGAACTAAATAAACGCGAACACTTGACATGTTCTCGATACGATTGTGCCGCGCTTTTAATTTGATAAGACAAGCCGTGCGAGTTCTTATCACATGATGTGTGGTGCGAGGCTGCCAGGACGTTTTTTTTCACAGAGCGCGGGGGTCATTACTGCCATTAGACTCTCGGCCCGGCAGATTAGGCGGGAGTCTGAGTAGTTTGCTTTAGCCCACTCTGTCTCTATCAGTTTACACAATCTCCCACATCACTCTCTCTCACTTCACTTTACCCTCACACTCTCTGTGTGTTTGGCACTTTGCCGCCTCAACCCTCAACCTCACTTTCCCCCACCGTGACTGTTGGCCGGTGTAGTCGTAGTCTGCTCTCGGCGTTAGCTGAAAAAAACAAAGAAGAAATAACACGGATTTAAGAGCAATATAATATTGCGCTTGTGCGACGCGTTGAGCGAAGAACTAATTGAAAGAGGCCTTTCAAAACATTGTGCTTCGTCCGTTGACTGTCGGCGTTGGAAATGTTTAACCCACGGCAGATTATAACCTCAACCTGCTCCCGACATGCAGAAAGCGTGTCCGCGAGAGATTGGCTGGAAACAACACATTTTCCTGTTTTTTTTTTTTCTTTTCCCCTACCCAAGGGGAAAGGGGCCTGCAGAGCAAATTAAACTCACGCTCATTCTCGGAGATCAAGAGATTGCGCCGGGCCGGCCACAAAGGGAGGGAGACTTTATCGGTCATGTCTGGGGCCCCCGTCCAACAACTTTGATGGTGTTTTCAACCGTCGCTGAAAGCCCCCATTAGCTGCCTAAGAAGGGAGTGTAGTTAACAGCCAAGTGACCGCTGTCTGCAGAGATGGGGTTTTGTTATGTGGACACAGTGATATTGATTCTGATCAAATGACCGACCAAATGATCGACAAAACTGTTATTATATCAGAGAATATCTTCAGTGTTGTCATATCAAAACATATCATGTCATCAATACATTTATTCAAGTATTTATTTGCATTTTAAATGCCCTAAATGTAAATGTAAATGTAAAAGTATGTTTTTATTGTGTTGTCATTGTTGCTGTTGTTCTTATCGTTGTCGTTGTTGTAGATGTTGTTGTCATTGTTGTTCTTATCGTTTGTTGTTGTAGTTGTTGTTGTCGTCGATGTTGTTGTTGTTGTTGTTGTTGTTGTTGTCTATGTTGTTGTCGTTGATGTTGTTGTTGTTGTTGTCTATGTTGTTGTCGTTGATGATGTTGTTGTTGTTGTCTATGTTGTTGTCGTCGATGATGTTGTTGTTGTTGTTGTTGTTGTCTATGTTGTTGTCGTCGATGATGTTGTTGTTGTTGTTGTTGTTGTTGTTGTTGTTAACATGATGTTTTCTGCGCACGTCTCCAGGTGAGCTGCAGGAGCCGCAGGAGCCCAGGGAGACGCTGCTCCACCTGGCGGTGCGCCACGACCTGCACCACCTCTGCCGCTTCCTGCTCCACCAGCCCAAAGGTCATAGGGCGCTGACCGCAGCCAATCAGGAGGGAGACACGCCGCTCCAGCTGGCCCAGCAGAGCGGGGATCACACTTTGTTCAGGGAGCTCGCCGCGTGAGTCACTTTCTGTTGTGTCTCTCACACCCGGTGAATCGTTGTTCAAATTCAGTGATGCGTTAGGATACGTCAGGTAATTGTTATGATAAGTCAGTGAATCGTGATGATAATTCAGTTCATCATTGTGATAAGTCAGTGAATTGCTCTGATAAGTCAGTGAATCGTGATGATACATTTACTTTTTCGGGCATTTGGCAGATGCTCTCATCCAAAGCGACTTACATTTGTGGAAGGAGGCTAATAGAATGAGTTTGCTTGTATATTTGTACGCCCTGGCAATTATCAGCAATTAAAACTTTATGATTGCTTGAAACTTGTTCTATTCAAGTCTTATATTGTTGCACTCTCTTTGGACACTTATTGTAAGTTGCGTTGAACAAAATTGTCTCCTAAATGCCCTAATGTATAATATACAATGTATAAAAAAAATACTAAAGGAACATTATGTAATATAAGTAATATAATATAAAAGTATAGAAAATAGTGGCCCGTCTATGTGACACTACTACACTATTGCCAATCCGGTTTGTGTGGGGCGCTTCTCGTAAACTGCATTATAATTGACATATTTGTTGTTATTTTCGTTTGTTCTCAGCCCGCTGGTTCCGTCGAGCGGCCATGTTGTTGTGGGCGGGCACTGCTTGTGGTCAGACAGCTCCGGGCTCCTGAGGTTCCATCCCGGGGCGGACCACCTGACCCTCTCGGCCGCCCAGGCTCCGGGAACCGGCCCTCAAGACATCATCACGGCCCTCAGGCACAAGCTGAAAGACCCCAGTGTCCTCCAAGCGGTGAGAGAGAGAGAGAGAGAGAGAGAGAGAGAGAGAGAGAGAGAGAGAGAGAGAGAGAGAGAGAGAGAGAGAGAGCCTCCTCAGAGCTGTTTATTGGGCAACGTGGCACGGCATTGATATGAGTGCGAGGGTAAAACGGATTTCCGTTGTGTGAAAGTGATGATTCCTGCTAGCCGGTTGTGTGCTAGTAGCCCGTATATGCTATCTTAACATGTTACGATATTAAAGGTGCTGCATGTAGGATTTAAGAGCTACATTTGGTATAGTATTAGTATAATAATGTTAGAAATACCATCGCAATCCATCAGTTATTAGTGAGTGAAATGCTCTTCGCTGATTGGTTGGTTCATTGAGATGATTCTTTTCCCACCCTGTCCTCCGTCACAGATCACAGCACTCAGGGGCGACCGTGACGTGGTGGAGGATCGCGGCAAAGAGGTGGAGGTCGACAAGAGTGATGGAGGAGGTGAGGTCAACAACACAGCTGAGGACTTTCATTGTTATTTCATTGTTATTATTATTTGTCTTTATTAGTTTTTAATTCACACAGGTGTATGCAAAATATTCCTTGACATGTGGTTGTTTTATAGACACTGTTTAGTTAATTTTTTGAATCACCAGAAAACATGCATTATGTTCGGGATATATACGTCGATATCGAGATATTAAAGGAGCTGTATCGTGATGTCATAGCATTTTTGACCACCTCTCCCAGCCCTGTAAACTTTGTTAAGCTTCACCTTCACTCTCGTTGCTATTTATTGGCAAATAGTGGAAATGTGCCCTTCATTGTTTATACTGAAGTGGTTTAGCTGGCTGGGCTGTTTACTGGGGCTGTACTTGAAAGGGTGCTAAGCAAGCACAGCTGTCTGGTTTGTGAGGTCTTCTGGGGCCCCAGATGTATCCAGGTGGACGTGTTTTGCAGGAGATTGTGTAACATGAGCAGCACACACTTACTCAATCACGCGCGCACGCACACACACACGCACTCACGCACACACGCACGCACGCACCCACACACACATACACACAAACCAATTGTGATCTTAGAAGCACACAACCATCTCAGATTTTCCCAGAAAGGGAAATAAAAAAGTCAAATTTATATCTCGTTTTAGCCAATCCCTGTTTTAAATTAAATCTAATACTGCGTTTTTTTTCCAATATAGACAATAATGGTAGAATGCTTCTCGTTTGGGGAAATAACAAAATAATAATGTAAATAATACTAATAATAACAACTATAATGGTAATATAATAATAGTAATAATAAAAATAATAACAATAACAATGATACTAATACTACTACTACTACCACTAATAATAATAATAATAATAATAATAATAATATATCATATTAATACTACTAGTACTACTACTACTAATAATAATATTAATAATAGAGCACTCATGTGAACATGGAACAGTGCGGGATAGAGAGAGAGGACAGAAGGAAAGCCCTATCTGTGTGTGTGTGTCTGTGTGTGTGTGTGTGTGTGCGTGTGTGTGTGTGTGTGTGTTGGCAATTGAAGACACGGTGTTCACGCTGCGGAGGTTCAGGACTGGCAGTGTATCGATCGCAGGGCGATCAATGAGGAGCGACACACACTACATCCTCATCAGCTCAGTGGCTCACACTCAGCACACACACCGCCGGCGGGAGCAGGAATACATACAGAGGGGTGGTCTGTTCTGCACACACACGCGCACACGCACACACAAACACACACGTACACCCGCTTAATCTCCCCGATAGTGTGTTTACGGTCGTCATGGAGACGGCAGGGCAGATATCGACGCGTACCGGGCAGGAAGTGTACACCTCCACCTCTGTATTGACCCCAACCCCCACCTCCCCGCCCCCCCCCCCCCCACACACACACACCACCAGCACCATCATCATCTCTCTTCAAGGTCTGTCTCCCAGTCCTCCCAGTCCTCCCAGTCTTCTACCGACTGTTACCTTGTCTCCGCCGCCGAGGTCCAGGGCGACCAGAACATGTCAGATGTTATGTTATGTTATGTTAATGTTAGAAATACTTGACTCATCTTCGACAGGAAGTCCCGCCCCCCCCTGGATACAAATATAAATATTGATAACTTTATTCCCAGACGCAGACGTTTGCACGGAGCCCGCGTTTGTGGAGCAGAGGCAGCGGGTGGACAGCGGCAGCGTGAGTGAACACACATACACACACGTGGATATACCGTTCACGTGGCGCTGTGTCAAGTCTGTCTATTTTTTTGGGTCGTTGTATTCAAATGAGTGGCAGGCATTTGCATTTTTCCGTTTTTGTTTTGTGTACGACTTGTGAATGTAAACCGTCGCAGAGCGTGTGTGTGTGTGTGTGTGTGTGTGTGTGTGTGTCTGTGTGTCTGTGTGTGTGTGTGTGTGTAGATGCGTGGCACTCATCTCTGTCTCTGGTCTCTGCTCTCTCAGGTGTTCGCTGAAGAGCTGGGTCTCTCCCTGGACGACCAGGATGCCAAACACCTCCCGTCCAGGCTACCAGGTCTGTCTGTTTGTTGACTGGTGTGTCTGTCTGTTTCTCTGTTTGTTGACTGACGTGTGTGTCTGTCTCTCTGTTTGTTGACTGGTGTGTCTGTCTGTCTGTTGTCTGTCTGTCTGTTTGCTGACTGGTGTGTCTGCTTCTCTTGTCTGTCTGTTGATCAGTCTGTCTGCCTGTCCAACGGTCTCTTAATTGCTCTGCCTGTCTCTGTCTGTTGATTGGTCTGCCTGCCTGCCTGTCTGTTGGTCTGTCTGCCTGTCCGCTGGGGGTCTGCCTTTCTGTAGATCCAATTGTTTTAAATGTACGGTCAATAGTTGAAGCCTGGACAGGTCACGTCATTTACTGGCTGCAGATTTGCAACTCAACACACACAACAACAACAACAACAACAACATTCACAACAACAACAGCACGCACAACAACAACAACAACAACAAGGACACATAGAACAACAACAACATGCACAACAATAACAACGCTCACAACAACAACACACACAACAACACGCACAACAACAACATGCACAACAACAACACTCACAACAACACCAACAACACTCACAACAACAACAACACACACAACAACAACACACACAACCACAACAACACACAACAACACTCACAACAACAACAACACTCACAACAACAACACACACAACAACACTACAACAACACACACAACACTCCACAACAACAACACTCACAAACAACCAACAACACTCACAACAACAACACTCACAACAACACTCAACAACAACAACAACAATGACAACACCTCACAACAACAACACAAAACAACAACACACACAACACAAACAACAACACAACAACAACAACACTCACAACAACAACAACACACACACAACAACAACACTCACAACAACAACAACAACAACAACAACAACAACAACAATGTATCCCAGCCTGCCGT
>PIJE02000298.1:376920-409420 GCA_002895965.2 Coryphaenoides rupestris
AGATTTGTGGGGCGTGTCGACGGAAATGTTTGATTGACGTGACACGGACACCCCAAAACAGCCAATCAGCGGTAACTAATGCAACGGCAAAGTTACCAGTTAAAAAAAGGTTACAAAGTTTAAGCGTTTACATCGAGATTTGCACCGGGATCCGTCCGTAACGCGCGACTACGTATCCCAGTGTTCATCTGTAGTGAGTTGTGTTTTTTACGGCTCTGGCTTCCCTTTCAGCGGTGAGTCATGAGGGGCGTCGGCAGCCATATTATTATTATTATTATTGTTATCATTATTTTATTATGCACACAATGTGCAGCATGGAAAACCTGGACACAGATTCTGTATTGGCTTGGGAGAAGTTTGGGAACGGGAGCTTGAGGGCAGAAGGAGGAGGAGGAAATGCCTCCGTCCTGT
The DNA here is from genome assembly GCA_002895965.2 of Coryphaenoides rupestris. Taxonomy (NCBI): domain Eukaryota; kingdom Metazoa; phylum Chordata; class Actinopteri; order Gadiformes; family Macrouridae; genus Coryphaenoides; species Coryphaenoides rupestris. The sequence goes on from PIJE02000298.1 coordinate 377,332, forward strand.
CCGGGATTTCCTTCTGCATTAGTGGTGACATGGCTCACTCAGACACGAGAGTAACGGCCCGGGAACGAGGAAACAGCCAATTGCGGCAGACTAAAACCTTATTTATTTATTTATTCATTCTTATGTACAATTTTTTTTTCGTCTCTGTGGACACTGCAAATAGGAACTTGGCGGCGGCAGCAGCAGACGGGCGGCCTGCCGAAACCGGGAAAAAATTCTTATGGCATTTTAAATGTTTGAACATTAAACCTTGTGTGTGCATCGTGTTTGGTTTGCAAACATCGTGAACGTCACTGCGAGCGTGACGCAGCAGTGGGCTCCTTCTTCTGAGAGACACACACACACACACACACACACAAACATGTGCTTTCATTCAAAATTAGCTCGTTTTTTATGTGATGCAATTGTTCTTCGTTTCGTTTGCGGTCGGTTCTGGTTTTGCCCGCTGGCGTTTTTTGTTGTTGTTGCAAAGGGTAGTTTTGTTGTCCTACCAGACAGGAGAAGTCTGCTCTGAGATATTTTGTGATAACCGCCCTCTTCCTTGGTCAGCGGTTTTATCTTTTAATTAAACCAGTAGCTTATTATATTTTCATTGTGTGCGTGTGTGTGTTTGTGTGCGTGATTGTGGTGTGTGTGTGTGTGTGTGTGCGTGTGTGTGTGTGCGTGTGTGTGTGTGTGTGTGACGTTCTGGGTCTGCTCTGGTTCGAGTTAAGGGTTGTTGGGTTGTTGGGTTGTTGATTTGTAAGCGACGGATCTGTGTGTGTGTGTGTGTGTGTGTGTGTGTGTGTGTGTGTGTGTGTGTGTGTGTGTGTGTGTGTGTGTGTGTGTGTGTGTGTGTGTGTGTGTGTGTGTGTGTGTGTGTATGGAGGGGAATAAAATAAAATGGATGGTAACGATAAGTTCACCATTACCGGTACCCGGACATTCTCGTGGTTATAGGCTGAACGGATCTGGGTTAAATAACTCCAAACCAACCTCTCATCTCACCTTGAGGACCGCGTCTGCTCGCGAGTAGAAAACAGGGCATTAAGCGATTAGTGTCAATGTGTTTTGTGTATTCTTACGCTCGCAGAAGATCCTGTACAGTCCAGCGGAACCCGAGGTCCGTCTGCTCACTGTGTCCGTCCAGGGTCCTTGAGGAGGTGTGGCATCCCGGACACAGACCACACCCACCCGGTACGGACAGCCAAAAAAACAACAACCCTTTTTCATCTGTCTGTCTGTCTTCTGCATATCTGCATAGGTGTCACTTACACACTTTTTAAAGTAGCTTGCAGCAAATAAATGTTAATGAAATATCAACAAATCAGAATGCTTTGAGAAAGGTTTATTTGCACTATAGCAATAACAAAACACACAACGCAATCAAATGTAAATACAGAACAAACTAATTAAATCAAACAAATCGATTTTGATGCGCCATTATCTACTATCCCCCCCATAACATTACATTGCCTAAAATCTTTGCTAAATCTTTTCATCTGAGCCGTTATATCCCTGTCGCTTTTCAACACCGTGTGTGTGTGTGTGTGTTACAGGAACTTAAGTCATGTTTTTTGTAAAATATTGTTTCTTCTCAGAGTGTGACTGAGCCTATCGGAGGGGTGACCACCGACAGCTCCGCGACCGACTCCCGATCGCGGGACCGGGAGCACCCCGAGGTGCCCCCCTGCGCCACGGACACCCCTCCTCCGCCCCAACACCGCCACCAAGCCGAGGACTGGCAGCATCCCTCTCCTCCACCACCAACATCAACACCACCCGTCTCTATCCCTCCGCCCCCCGCCGCTCTCTCTCTCCCCGACGACCCCTTCCAGAGCGGGTCGATCCCGTCCGCCCCGGAGGACCTGAGGGACCAGAGAGCGAGTCCCAGCCCAGAGGCCCAGGACCTCAGGTAGAGCCCTGAATTCATGTACCACTCACATGGTGAAGGTTAGCTCTATGGGTGCCTGTTACGTGGTTAATTATTGCAGTTTACAAAGTGAAATCACAACGTGAAATCACAAAACAAAATCACAAAGTGAAATCAGTAATTGAAATTTGTATTATATTGGAAAAGATGGATTGAATTTGATTCTGCCATCAAGACAACTATATTTGCCCAGTTCTCTAGTTGGATTTATTTGCTTTTATTTATCTGTTTCGGTTTTGGTTTTTTCTTTTTGTAGTTTCCTCCATGAATGTTGAACTGCACAAACAGCTGTATTCAGATGTGCTTCTGATAAAATGAGGAAAGAATCTCAAAGTGAAAGTGACAATCAGCACTGTTGATGCATGTTACTAAATCTGGACTGGATCTATCTATCTGTCTATCTTGTCTCTCTCTTTCTCTCTGTCTGTCTGTCTCTCTCTCTCTCTCTCTCTCTCTCTCTCTCTCGCTCTCTTTCCATCTCTCTATCTCATTGTATTCACACCCATTCTCTCCCATCTCTCTCCTCTGCAGTCCCAGCCTGGTGTCCCTGGAGATGGACATGGAGGAGGACGGCGTGGACACCTTTGACTCCTCCCCCGACCTCACGTGCACACGCACCAAGTCCGCCTCCTCCGTGTGTAACTCCGCCTCCTCACAGGTGAGCTTTTTTCCAGCCCACATAATCGTAACACTTCATTATTATATTTAAAAATAAGAGTAGACCAAGTGGACCAAGACGGGTGTGAGAAACGTGTGTTCTATTTTAACGCAAAATTACAAAAAAATACACACATTTGGCACAAAAAAACTGTAATTTCTTTGAATTTTTTTCCGCTTAGGAGCCGTGCGAGCAGGGCGTCCGTCTCCGCTCCTACTCCTACTCGTCCTCGAAGCTCAGCTTCCGTCCTTCCCGCGTCTCCGCCCTGGACAGCCCTTCTCCTCCTCCTCCTCTTCCTCCTCCTCCTCCTCCTCATGGCTCAAGCCCTGGTTAGTGAGCGATCACCTCACCAGCCGGCAGGACACGTCAGTCGCATGTGTTACCGACGGAGACGGAGAGCGCAAAGAGGCCCCATCTCGGGTGTTGTTTGTACAGTTCTGTCTACTGACCCGCGTCGTCAGCATGCACGGCACTAATGGCGTTGGAACCCTTGTGTTTGTCTTTGGGTTTGATTTATAGCACTAGCTTGATTATACAGTCGACGAGATGTTTGCACTGCTAATGTTATGTTTGCTCTCGTTAGCCATTAACCCGCCATTTGCTATACCGCCTGCTATGCTAATTGAGAGCGACGTGAATGCAAAAAAAAAAAAAGCTAATTGCATGTGGTGGCGCCTTTTGTTTTGTTGATTGTTTGGAGTTGATTGTACATGCTAACACTGCCGTAGTTGTAACTGTACATGTGTGAGCGGCCCTCTGTCAACTTTGACCTCTAGATGGCGTCTTCCACAACTTCAGCTACAGCCGATCTCTGCTCCAAGCCCTCTCTCTGTCTAAATCTCTGTCTCTGCTTCACCCCGGTAGTAAGTACTCCGATTTTCCTCCAAATCCTCCTCCTATTCTCTCACCAAACAATACAACAAAAATGCATGAATACCATTGCTGTCGTGTCGTCATGGATGTGGCGTGCGTTTGTTTTTATTTATTTCCCCGGCCATGTGTGCATGCTTGTCATGGTTGTGAGTTTAGTGGTTTTCTCTATGATGTGGGTGTGTGTGTGTGTGTGCGTGTGTGTGTCTGTGTGTGGGTGTGTGTGGGTGTGTGACTGTGTGTGTGTGTGTGTGTGTGCCTGTGTGGTGTGTGTTTGCGTAATTGTCATTGAGCGATCTTCTGTTTACAACGGGTTTCCTGTAATGAAAGGAGTCTCTCTATGAAAGCCAGGCAGGATTAGAGGGAGGCTTGGAGGCAGGGCCCACCTCCTGAGATCGAGGCCCAGAACAGGTGTCTGCTGGCAGGCTGTCTGGACGGGCTTTAAGACCTCAGGGTGGACTCTGGCTGTCTCCTGTAGCTGTAAAACTACATTACCTCGATCGTCTTGTCTTGTTTTTCTCTTGTCTGTGTCTGTGTCTGCGTCTGAGTTCAGCACATGAATTCATTCAGACAGACGATTTGATAACTTCCTCCCTCAACCCTTTAGCTTAGATCCGTTCAATGTTAATAATGCCAAGACGAATAAACACGCAAGTTAGTGCTAGGGTTAGGAGAGGTTATGCAGAGTCCAGGTGAACTCTGAACAGGTGGGTCTTGAGTCTCTTGTGGAAGCTGGTGAGCAACTCTGCCGTCCTAACTTCGGCCAGGAGCTCATTCCACCACTGCGGTGCCAGAACAGAGAAGAGTTGGGACTTGGCAGAGCGATGTTTGCCTGTTCTTAGTGAAGGTGGTACCAGTCGTCGTAGCCGAAGTTGTTGAGCGGCTCGCTCGGGCCGGGGCGTGGTGTCTTTGACTAATGTTTGGAGGTAGGTAGGGGCAGTTCTGCAGGCTCTATCACTTTAGTCTCATTTATCTTAGTTAATCGTTGGAAAACAGTGAACTGTCAAGGAACTGTCAGTGGGGTGACTACCAGGTCTGTGTGATGCCCGACGCAACGGTTCCCCAACCTTGGCGCCGGGACCCAACTGGGCTCGCCAGATGTGCATACAGGGTCGCAGGAGATTGCTGACATAAGCAAAAGATGTTTGATGATCTGTTGTTGTTAAAGGTCTCATAGACATCTGCAGCGGCTATTGCGAACGATACACTGACCACGCAAAATGACATTATGATAAATAACTGAATAAATCAATAAATCAATCATTAAATACATTTATTTTATCGGATATATGATCGACAGGACGGATTTGAAGATGAATGTGTGTTGATGTTCACTTTGTTAGCTAGCGAGTTAGCTTGTTTGATCATTTGTTTGTTCATGTTTATTTTAATTTTATATTCCAGAGCAGAGAGCCGCCAGTCTGTCTGAGCAGCCGCATGAAAAAAGGTAAATATTGTCATTGCTAACATTTTATTGAAATGGTTTTATCTAAAAAAAAATAAAAAAATCCACGTGTCGTGCATGTGATGAAGTGTATATACAAACATGGCGGCGTGCGAATGATAGTCATACATAATATCTGGTAATAGGAGACCAGTGACCATCATCACAACAGTTTCGGGGCGTTTTTCTAACTAAATTGAGTATAAATCCACACGATTGAGAGAAGGACGTGTTGCCGTTGTTTATCTGCAATTTCTTACAACATGTGTATTTTGCAACAGGGAACTAAGCTTGAAGTTTATTTTTGGGGCCATTTTATTCTCATGATTTCCACAAGTTTCACATTTTCACTTCCTCTCCGATTCTCCGATTCTCACAGAAATCCGCCTTCGGAAAATCCCTGTCGTATTGTACTCAGGGTAACATCGGGTTACGTGGCATCGGTGTAGATTACTTACCCGAAGATATCCTTGGATGTAATTTGTCGTGATTCATAGTATTAATCTGTATCCATCTTATATTCATTCATTGATTAACTCCATTCATGCTGCGGCTCACGCTTTCATGTAACTCGGCTTTCTATATCGGTGGTCCGCAGCAACGCCGATGTGATTCGGTAACATGAACTTGAACGTAATAAAAGTCCTCATTGTCACCACCCCCCCTGGACAAAGTGACATTGTATTGGAGCCCGTAAATCCTTACCTCTCCGCGGGTTTAATGTGTCTTTCTGTGGCTTCGGGGGACACTTGCCAACCGCCTCCCTGTACTTTAATATCCTCCCGTTGCGCCGTGGGCTGGATGGGCGGTGCTGTAGCTCCACAGCGCTCTCTGGTGGCACATCATGCAGACGCCATGCTGCACTTTATTTTATTCATCTTTTTTTCCATGGTTTGGAGATGATATAAGATGATATATGATAAAAAATCATATATTCTTATTTTGACAGATTGCAATTTTCATTTTTAAAACCAAACGCTAACCCTAAAACCCAACCCTAACCCTAAAAACAAAACCTAAAACCAAACCCTAACCCTAAAAAAACCCTTACCCTAAAACCAAACCCTAAGCCTACAACCAAAATCTAACCCAAAAACCAAACCCTAAAAACAAACCCTAACCCTAAAAACAAAACCTAAAACCAAATCCTGTAACATAACCCTACAACCGAACCCTAATGTTTTTGTTTTTTCAAATCCCATCCACCACCTGCAGCGTCACTGTGTTTTCCCCACGTGTGTGTGTATGTGTGTGTGTGTGTGTGTGTGTGCGTGCGTGCGTGCGCGTGTGTGTTGCACGTGCACTTGTGTGCTTCCCCAACAGGCGGGCCCAGTCGGCCGACGAGGAGGCCTGCGACACTGGCCTGAGCGAGTCCCTCCAACACCTCACTTTATCTGAGTTTCTTAAAGAGTATGTGTGCTCGCCCGGTTCCACAGCCTCTGATATCACAACGACTCTCCCGTCACCTCATACGACACATCGAAGGCCTTGCCTGCAACAACAGAACCCACAGCAACGCACCCCACTCAACCTCGATGTCGTCGTTCTCTCTCTCTCTCTCTCTCTTTCTTTGTCCCGTCTCCTCGCCACCCGTTGCCGTTAATTAACATCCTTAAACGAGGAAATAACAGTCGCCTTGAACGTTGTTGTTGTTGTTGTTGTTGTTGTTAAAGGGGAACTTTATATATCGCTTTTATCCAAAGTGCTTTACAGTATTGCCTCACATTCACCCATTCATACACCGACGGCGGTGTCAACCATGCAAGGTAACAACCAACACGTCAGGAGCAGTTAGGGTTAGGTGGTGTCTTGCTCAGGGACACCTCCACACTTAGCTAGGAGGGGGAGGAGCCCGGGGATCGAACCAGCAACCTTCCAGTTGCCAGAGAACTGCCACTCATATCAAATATATATACATATATTTTATGAATATATATAGAAAAATATAGAACATATGTATCATCTCAATGTAGGTAGTACACTATATATGTGCAAAAGAACAGCACATTCGTACCTGTTTCTCCTCCATGTTGTCTGCTGCACCCCCAGGTGTTCCCGCTATTTTCGTCCGGCGTCATCTCTTAGCCGCCATCTTAACCCCAACTCTGGCCGAGTTGGGGTTAAGATGGCTTGGGGTTACGATTTTTGCTCTGCACTGAACTGCGGCCCAACAGATACACACACAGAGGGCACCGGCAACAACTACAGACAGTTTCTCGCTCACGATATACCTGATAACGCGGACAGATGGATAGAGAGATAAGGTTAAAAAGCAAAGCAAAGTTCCCCTTTAAGAACCCTTTAAGAACCCCCCCCCCCCCCTGTGACATTTTGGTTTGCATGTGTGCACTTTTTCTCTCCTCGTAACTCACTAACTACACGTCCGTTCCCACCGCAGGTTTCGCACATTCGGCGACCTGCGCTTTCTAGACCTTTCAGGTTGTGCCGAACCTTCACTGTGGATGCGCGTTCGTACCGTCCGTGTGGCTAACAGTGTTCACCTTCACGTCAGTGTTCAGTGTTCACCTTCACGTCAATGTCTGCGCGTGACGCCTCTGATGCCGTAACATTTTCCTGTTGCAGATGCACTGTGTGTTGACCTAATGACCTAACCGTGAATGTCATCCACGTCCTTCTTCTTGTGTTTATGTGGACAAACTACCCAACCCCTGTGTTGTGATTTTTGTGATGTTTGTATTTGTTCTGTTGCACATGCCGCTGGGCAATCACCACTTTTTCATTTCGCTGCATATCCTGTATGTGTGTGTATGTGATGATTAAACTTCTTGAATCTTGAATCTTCAAAACCAGCACCGAGCGACTCCGCTAGCTCCACTCTCAAAGATTGTCTTTTTTTTGTTCTTTGTTGTTTCTAATGTGCAAGGAAAAGTGTCCACTAACCAAAACGTCTTCTATCCAACCGCTCCTGGACTTGTTGTTGTTGTCGTTCACGTGATGGACTTGCCATTTTAAAGGTGCGCTGTTTATTTATAAGTGCACAATCTTTATCGTCGTTTCGCAGAATCGAAGAGGAGGAGTTCGACAAGTACAACATCCCGTCCAAGGCGGACTCGGACAAGTACAAGGTGATCCGGACGTTCAGCTTTCTGAAGAATCGGATGTCCAGCACGCGCAACAAGAGCAAGGTGAACTCCTGGTCCCCGAATGGTTACATCGGAATTATACTTATACAACCGAAGTCTCTCGATCGAAACGTACGCATTACATGTCACTCTCCGAAAAGACGGTATTTTATTGTGTTATTTTGCACAAGATAGATGTCTGTCCTTGTTTGTTTGTCAATGTTTATGGAAATTAGTTTTGTTGGAAATTTCGATTTTACGATTACTGTACGATTACTAGATCAGTCGTAAACTCATCTCGTCATACATCTAGGTGGACATTCCCACTTGTGATGTCACTAGACGGTAGTCACATGGCAATTGTGAAACGGCTTGCAATGGCTAATCACACTCACACCTGGTGGTGTAATATGTCCCCTTTAATAACCCATGGTCAAACTGACACAATTAACCCAACGCAATAACCGTCTAAGTCCTGGTGAAACACTTACGAAATGAATGAAATGAGTAACACGGTGTCGTTGCTGAAGAGTGTATACATTGTGTTGTGTTTGCCTTCTTCTCTCACCCGGTGTGTCTCCGGTTTGTGCCCATCAAGGGGAAGGCCAAGGACAGAGAGGCTAAGGACAGGCAGCTGAACGGGCACCAGTTTGGGACGGGCTCCTGCCTAGGACCCACCGTGTGTCTCATCTGTGAGAAGCCGGCATCCGGACGGGACCTTCTGCATTGTTCCAGTAGGTTCCAGTCCCCTCAGAACCTTTCAGAACATGACACCATGGGTTTCAAGCGTTTCTTAAAGATACTCTATGTAAGAATCACGGATTTCTTCTCATTACTGGCTCCCTTTGGCTGGTAGGTGAACTGCAGCCGGTTGGAGCTGTAAGTGCATTCAGAGCTCCAATAACAACCAGAAACTAACGTTAGGTCTAATCATAATTTAACCATAAAGCTATGAAATAACTTTTTTTAAATTATCCGTGCTTACATGTCACTTCATTCCCTTTTCCCGGGAAATCCGACCTGATTCAAATATAAGAGAAATCAGCACAAAAGCTGTTCTACGCAACAGAGAGAGTCGGGGAAGCTCTCATGTTTTAACTTCAACCACAACCTGCTCATAAACTGGAAATGTGCTTTTGTGAAATTGGTGCATCATCAAACAGAGAATAATAGTATAGAAATTAAAAAAAAATGCAAAAGAAATCTGACATTCTACAAATATTTATAAAAATGTATTGTTGTATGACATTACTGTTGTTATTCCTGTTTAGGGTGTATGTCCATGGTCCACAAAGGTTGTAAGGACTCTGTCCCTCCATGTTTGAAGGTATTATGATTATGATTTATTATGTATGAATATAATGTATGCTTTAACAGGGTTTGTCTTTCGGTCTACTCATGTACGTAGTCAGCCTCTCACCGACCTCTCGTTTTAAATTACCCAGAAGCCTCAGGACAAGTACGCCGTTTCCATGGTGAAGAACAGAACCGCATCTCTTCCACAAAGTGAGTTCAAAGGTCATCATCGGCTGTGAGATGTTGATCATATTTAATTTCGTCGTTCAACTGCCCTCATTCTAAATCTTGAGAATGCCTTTGCTCACATTGTCACATCCCCCCCCGCCCCCCACTCCCTGTCCCGGTCCAGACTTCACGGTACGGGACAACCACCCGCTGTGCGTTCACCCCAACACCATGTCTCTACCCGTCAGCAGCCCCAAGGAGAGGAGGGAGGGCGCCCTGCTCTTCCACCACCCACTCTCCTCTTCCTCTTCTGGGGGAGGAGGACGAGGAGGAGGCTTCCACAACACCAGCAACAGGTCAGAGGCACTCTCTCTCTCTCTCAAACGCCACTCAAACCCCTCCTAGCTCCTTTTACAGATTCAGTAAATAAGGGATTTTATGACACATTTGACTCGTGCTATCATACCGTCATTTAGCTTTGTTAAAACGTGATTATAGGGATTTATTTTGAATATGCATCATTAATGAGCAGGTAGGGGGTTCGGCTTTCGAGTGTCAGGTAGGCTAGACTGCAGACTTTGGCATTTGAACCCATAAACATTGTAAACAAGCTGTTCTCTGTGTTATTGTCTGCCTGTTATATTTAGTTCTGTTGGATGTTGTACTTGTACATCGTTTTCATATATATTTATATATACGATATCTGTTTATTTGTACATCAGGCAGAGTGAAAGTTCCGAGACAGAGTCCGACAGCTGGAGGGTTTTCAACCAATCGGATGAGCTCCAGCAAACTGTGGCCTCGTCCACCTCCGCCGACTCAACCATCGGAGAAGGTACGGCAACAAGCGGAGAAAAAAAAACACGAGAAGAGTTCAAGGAAGCCCTACTAAGCTATAGCAGAACTTCTGGGGGAGGGCACAGAGCCTGGACAGGAAACCAACAAGTGCAAGGGGGCGGAGTTACACCTGGTTTCCTATTTTGTTTTACGGAGATATTCTCCCGACGAAAACTCTATTTGCACGAGTGGATGAAGCTTTCTGGTTGTGTTCGCCAATTACACGTAGAGATCCCCCCCCCAACAAGTATGAACAAAAACATTAAAGATTTTAATATGTGTATTTCTACAGTGCGTCTCCGAGGTGTTGATTTGAAACCTTTAAACTTTACAGACACTCGACGTTAGATATCGACAGTCGTACTAACGTCGTCAGTCTTGTATCTCCTGTCTCCCCGCCGGCTCCAGACTGTGTGGACGCGTTCGTAGGCGGCGACCTGACGGCCGGCGCGGGCGAGTTGGAGGCGGAGTCGTGGAGCCTCAGCGTGGAGCACAAGTTCCTGAAGACGCAGGACAAGCAGGAGGTGAAGCGGCAGGACGTCATCTACGGTGAGGAGGAGGCGCCCGACGACCCGACATCTGCTCACTGCTGCGACCGTCGCTGCTACTAAAACCTCCTCCTCTGCCTCATCCTCCTCCCTCGCCTCCTTCTTTGCCTCATCCTCCTCCTCTGCCTCCTCCTCCTCCTCTCCTCCTCCTCCTCCTCCTCCTCCTCCTCCTCCTCTGCCTTCTCCTCCTCCTCCTCTGCCTTCTCCTCCCTCCTGCTCCTCCTCCTTGTCCTCCTCCACCTCCTCCTCCATCAGAGCTGATGCAGACGGAGCTGCACCACCTGCAGACGCTACGCGTGATGGCGGAGGTGTTCCGGCGAGGCGTGTGCCAGGAGGTGCAGCTGGACGCCGAGGCCCAGGAGCGGCTCTTCCCCTGCCTGGACCAGCTCCTGGCGCTGCACGGGGCCTTCTCCTCCGCCATGCGGGAGCGACGACACAGCTCCGCCGCCGCCGCCGCCGCCGCTGGGGGTGGGGGTGGTTCTGGGGGTGGAGGTGGTTCTGGGGGTGGAGGTGGTGGCCCGGAGCAGACCCACAGCTACCTGATCAAGCACATAGGGGACCTTCTTCTGCACCAGGTGAGTCGTTTTTTTTAGTGCTAGTATTAGATAATTCAACATTCAAGATTCAAGATTTCTTTATTGCCACGTGTAACAAGTACAATGAAATGCTTACTCCCCATTCACTCCTGCAGTATTCTTCTCAACATACATTCTGAAACAACTCTAAACAATTAGTAATGGTACTTAGTAAGTACAGTAAAAAGTACAGGAAAATGTTTTCTTCTGAACTGTATTCTTATAAACATAAATACTAAAACAACTCTGAACAATTACCGTAATTTCCGGACTATAAGACGCATCTGAATATAAGCCGCACCAGCTAAATTTGAGGGAAAATACAGATTGTTCCATATATAAGCCACACCCGACTATAAGCCGCAGGTGTTTTAATGTTTAATTGCCGTATATAAGGGTTCCTGCTACCACGGAGGGGATTGTCGGGACAGAGATGACTGTTTGGTAACGCAAAGCGTCCCATTTATTAACATTTGGGAAACACAATAAATCTTTCAATCAAACAATCAAACTTTCACATCTTTGACATGACGAACAGCATTCGTGCAGTACACAAATAATACAACGGTGCGCTCCCAGCGCACGTCCTGTAGTCATAGTAGTAGTGCAGTATAACAACAAACAAAGCTTACAGCACTTGACGAGGCAAAAATGTTAAATGGCTAAATTTAATTCGTTTTTAAAAGTGCTTGCCTGTAACACGGCAGTAAAGGTGCAGTAACACGGCTGCTTAAAAAAAAAATAACCAGCATCTTTTCCCAAAAGTGCCAACACAGCAGTAAAGGTGCAGTAACGCAGCCGTTTACTGTATCAAAACAACAAGCCCGTTATACCAGAAAAGTCAGCCATTACCCCGTGTCATCGTCTTCCTCCTGCGTACTAAAACCACCGAAGCCCTCTTCGTCGGTGTCGGAAACAGGCCGAGAATGGCCATAATGAGGGTGTGTGCATGAACACTTTCTTGGCGCAAACTGTCTCGCTCTCCTACTATCTGTCTCGCTCTCGTGTTTTGCTCTCGTTACCTGGCGCGAACTGTCTGTCTCGCTCTTGCGCTTCCTTGATAGTGCGCCCCTGGTGGCCGTTAGCTGTAAAAATCCATAGATAAGCCGCACCGTTGTATAAGCCGCAGGGTCCAAAGCAAGTGGAAAAAGCCGCGGCTTATAGTCCGGAAATTACGGGTAGTAATATTACTAATATAGTACCTAATAAGGTACTATATTACTAATATAGTACCTAATAAGTACGCTAAAAGTAAAAAAGTGGCTGTTGGTGTTACGAGTGAGGCTATGAGTGAGGCTATGTGTGAAGATACGAGTGAGGCTACGAGTGAGGCTATGTGTGAAGATACGAGTGAGGCTATGTGTGAAGATACGAGTGAGGCTACGAGTGAGGCTATGTGTGAAGATACGAGTGAGGCTACAGTGAGGCTATGTGTGAAGATTACGAGTGAGGCTACAAGTGAGGCTATGTGTGAAGATACGAGTGAGGCTAGGAGCGAGGTTACCAGTGAGGTGCGAGTGAGGGCTAGTAGTGAGACAATGTGTGAAGATACGAGTGAGGCTAAGAGTGAGGTTACGTGTGAGGATACGTGTGAGGCTACGAGTGAGGCTACGGCTAATGCTACAGGTGAGGCTACGAGTGAGGCTACGAGTGAGGCTACGTGTGAGGCCTCACATGTTAAATGATCTCGTATGTTCCTCCAGTTCACAGATGAGAACGCAGAGAGGATGAGGCAGGTGTACGGGGAGTTCTGCAGCCACCACAACGACGCCGTCGGCTTCTTCAAAGAACTCCTGCAGAACAACAAAAGATTCCAGAACTTTGTTAAGGTAACAAAAAAACCCAGAATACATTATGTATCCATGAATACAGCTTCATGAATAATATCTCTCCCCGGAGATGACATTGCTGATACACACATTTGTATTCATTTCCACTCTCAAAGCAACAAAGCAATAACTCCCTGGTGCGACGGCGGGAGATCCCAGAATGCATCTTGCTGGTCACCCAAAGGATCACAAAGTACCCGGTGCTGCTGGAGAGGATTCTGAAATACACACAAGGTCCAGTGATGACGGAGCATCAAGGTGTTGGGATTTAATGGAGCGCGGTCGTGGGGAGTCCACACAGGGCAAGCATTGCATTGAGCGAGCAAAGTCTTCAACGAGGACAACCTAATGCTCTGGTCTTTTATCGTCACCGCAACATCAATAACATCTGTCAATCTATTATTTTAACTATTTATGTGTGATACGCAAATTATGTACCACAGCGATATATTGGTGTCTCCTTCAACAAATGTACTCTTTTAAGTACAAATGCAAATGATACAAGGAAACCACAAGGTCAAACCAGAAGGGGTTCTCACAGTCTGAACTGGGAGCCTGGTTTATAATTCATGGTGATTACAAATGCAAACTAACATAATACCTTTGACAATGGAGGGGAGCAAGGGAGCAATTGTGGATGCGTGTGTCCACTGTCAACCATGCAAGGCAACTAGCTAGCTCGTCGGGAGCAGTTGGGTTAGGTCAGGGTGTCCTTGCTCAACCTCCTTATCACCTGAGCCACTACTGGCTACTGGCCCCTGGCCCATGGTCATCTATTCGTGATTACGTTTTCTGTCTATTCCCCCCACAGAGGGCACGCAGGAGCACGCCGGACCTGCAGGAGGGCGCTGGCCCGCAGTTGCGGCGGACATCATTCGCCGTGGGGGTGTACCTGCGCGTTCAGCGAGTACGAGGCAGGGTCAGAAGGTTTAACAGGATCGTGGTGGAACCGCAACGGAGAGCCGGCAGCGCGCCAAAGCTGAAGAGGCGGCCACGTGTTCCGCAAAGGCATGGACCTGATGCGGCCCGGACCGTGTCCTCAAGCCACCAGGGGGCGCTGGGCTGTGGAAGACGGCCACCGGATCGCCTGAAGGTAGGAGGTTCACCGCTACCTCTGCACCTCACATTTTTACTCGTCAATGTAATTTTGTGTCTGTGTATGTAGGACCCCCTTTTGTTGGGGTCTCTCCAAAAACAAACGTACTTTCTTACATTTGGAGGGAAAAATGAGTGTGATAATACAATTTAAATCTTAACAAAAGTGTTCTTTCTCCGTTCTCCCGCAGACGTGCTGGCTCTTCTCCTCACAGACACTCTCGTCTTCCTGCAGGAGAAAGACCAGAAGTACATATTTGCCGCTGTGGTTCGTAATTTATTAGTATAAATTTGTGCCTCGTAGATAAACTTTACTGGGCAGCTGTGCATCTGTGTGCAAATGTCAAATCAGTGAAAGCAGATAAAAGCAATACTGAATAATTTAATTTACATTTCACATTTAGAGCATTTGGCAGACGCTTTTATTCAAAGCGACTTACAAAGAGTACATTTGTTGAAGGAGAAACAGCAATATATCACTGTGGTACATAAAGAAATAATAAGAAGAATAATAAGAAGCAGATGGCCCAACAGTAGAGTATCTCACACTACAGTGAGTCTTTTAAGGATGTTAACAATCTGGGTGATCAAGCCATCGTTAGCAATGCCGAGATACACAGCCTAGCAATTATGAGCACTTGAAACTTGTTCTATTCTAATCTTTATGCACCATCAGCGATATATTGCTGTCTCACTCTTTGGACAAATGTACTTATTTGTGAGTCGCTTTGGATAAAAGTGTCTGCCAGATCTGGATCCATAGTCTGGATAGATCAGCCTAGCAGCCTAACCAACCAGTGGACTGTAGCAACTGGTAGGCTGATCTATCCACCGTATATCTCAGTGGACTTGCGTTACATTAACACACACATTTTCTTTTCTTTAATTTGCACCTTTTTATTTCTTATTTTTGTATAGATTTATTCTATCTAAATTTATTGTATTCTTTTTATATTTTTATATTATTATTCTGTTTAATGTTCATTGTTACCAATTTCCCAAAAGCCTATTCCTTATTTGTAAAAAGTAAGGCAATCAAGCTCATTCTGATTCTGATTCTGATTCTGACTCTCTGATTCTGATTCTGACTCTCTGATTCTGATTCTGTTTGTGATTCTGATTCTGATTCTCACTCTGTTTCTAATTCTGACTCTGACTCTGACTCTGATTCTGACCCCCACTGACCCCGCGCAGGACCAGAAGCCGCCGGTCATCTCGCTGCAGAAGCTGATCGTGCGCGAGGTGGCCAACGAGGAGCGCGGCATGTTCCTGATCAGCGCCTCTACCGCGGGGCCCGAGATGTACGAGGTGCACGCCGCCTCCAAGGACGAGCGCAACGCCTGGATGAGGCTGATCCGCCAGGCCGTGGAGAGGTGAGCGATACAACACTCCATGTGACCCACTGACTCCTCCCACCCCCCGCATGGACACTACTGTGTTACATTAACTTTATCTTTTTGTATCTTTACTTTAAATTGAACCTTTTTATTGCTTATTTTTTATATATATTTGGAGATATTTGGAGATTTGTTTGCATTTTTTTGAATTTCCATGTTACTACTCTGTTTAATGTTAGGCACCAAATTGCACAAAACACATTCCTTGTTTGCAAAAACTACGGCAATAAAGGTAATTCTAATTTCACTGCAAAGTAAAAGTGGGCGGAGCTGTGGATTCAGTATATGGGACCAAATGTTCCACTTTGGAGTGTTAATATTCAACCAAGCCTGCATCTGTTTTCACTGTCGTTTGTCTGTTTGTACTGTCTGTCTGTCTGTTGTGTGGTCTGTCTGTCTGTTGTGTGGTCTGTCTGTCTGTTTGGATTGTCTGTGTGTTTGTATTGTCTGCCTGTTGTGTGGTCTGTCTGTCTGCTGCGTGGTCTGTCTGTTGTGTGGTCTCTCTGTCTGTCTGCCCAGCTGTCCAGAGGAGGAGGAGGACGACACCAGCGAATCAGAGGACGAGAAACGTGCGGCCGAGGCCAGAGTTCAGAAGATCCACAACTGCAAGGTGACATCTTGTTAGCAAAACCCATGAGGACACCATCACTTACAGTATATATTAGTTATACAAACTCCCCTAACCGCACCCGGCTGGGTTCAAAATGTCCCCCCAGAGAGCCTGTTGAGCCGGGACCAGCAGATCTGCTCCGGGCTGGAGGAGAAGCTTGCAGCTCTACGGCGAGTTCTTCGCCCTCCGCTGGAAGATGGACGCCTCGCTGCTGGAGTCCGCGCATACGAGTCCAGCCCGCGCCGCCGACGAGGCTCCGCCCCACGCCGCTGGGCTGCTGGCGGCCGCGCTGCAAGAAAGTAAGTTATGGCAATACTCAGGGATCTCTGTGTGTCCGGGATCTTCCTCTTGACACGGTGTTGTAAAGAGTAAATCAGAAGGAGAGTTTGTGGAAATATCATCTTTTTTTAATATTCGCCTGCTTCCCCCGAGTGTCTCGCCAGCAACATGACCTCACCATATTTATTTATCCACTCAAGTTTGTCTCATTTGTATACAAGAGCAATAATAGTCATAATCACCGTGTGGTTATTTCATTATTTATTGACAATTTATTTGTTGAGCCAGCGAAAGTCTGGCTCAACAAATAAAGTGTTTTATTGTCACATGTACATCATAATTCTTGGCAGGCTAATATACATATACATATATACAGTATATGCATTGAAAATATCAATATATACTATACACACACATGAAAATATACATATATATACACACATATACATATACATATATATTACCTTGTTCTTCAGGGTAGAACATTTTGGCCTTATTGCCCAGCCCTAGTTGGCAGCATTGTTGTAAACACCCTCTAAATACCCCTCTAACCCCACTAGCGTTTAACATTGAACATTACTGACCTCACGGCCTCTCTCCCTCCCCTCCTATCACCCCCCCCCCCCCCCCCTCCTCCCTCCCGCCCAGCTGAGAACCTGAAGACCATGCTAGCGCCCGCGGCGAGCTCTCCGACACTCAGCCCCGGCTACCAGGATGCCGCCAGCGACTCGGTGTTCCCCCCCAGCCCCCCCCCACTGCTCCTCTCCCCGCTGTCCCCTGTGCACCACCACCACCAGCACCACCACCACCACCACGACTCCCTGTGTGAGGAGGAGGAGGAGGAGGAGGAGCAGGAGGAGGAGCAGGAGCAGGAGCAGGAGGAGGTGAGGTGGAGGTGAAGGTGAAGGTGGAGGTGGGGGACGGGGACGGGGACGGGGAAGAGGAGGAGGAGAGGAAGGAGAAGAACAGCAAATGGGCCGACATCGACGCCACTTTGACTCACCTGCAAAATGGCGGCGAGCCAGAAGACGGCTACAGCCTCAAGGTAAACAGGAAGCGCTGAAGTCATGTGACAAGTGCAGATTTTATTCCATATATATTTACATTTACATTTAGGGCCATTTGGCAGACGTTTTTGTCCAAAGAGAATGAAACAAGTTATATTTTCAACTTATACAATTTATATTTGCTGACGGTACAGTAAGACCTATTCATCTTCAGTTAAATTATTCAGGTATTTATTGATTTATTGTATTTTTTTGTAGTATTCTTTATTCATCACGGTTCCTGTGTGTGGCTTTCCTTTTCTTTTCTTCTTTTTGTGCAATGGTATCAGAGGTTGAAAATGTCTTTATTAGCATAGATCGACCTTGGTGGAGTGAAAACACAGCCGATTCTACAGTGTAGATCTGCACCTCTGGACGGTATTGTAGTGGCATCTGGTCGGAGTGGATTACAGTGGTTACTGCTGACCTCGGCGCTTCGCCTGTCTCGCCCCGTTTCTTAAGACGTGTGGTGAAGGATTGCCTGCGTTGGCCTGAATAATTGATCGTCGTCAGTGGGAATTAGAGTTCAATCTAATGGTCCATTATTGATGAGGCTCCTCATAAAAAGGATATTTCCCATCATAGCGTTAGAAACTTTAATGCGGTCGACTCCCGGGTTTTCAGTCCCTTGTTGTTCTTTCGCACCGTCAGATTTTTTCTCTCACCTGAGGCTGAACTCACTGATTTCCCCCGCTGTTTGCTGATTAATTCAGGCCAGGAATAACCCCACTTTGGCACGAAAAAAATCCTAAATGGAAGAGATGTTTGGTTCTGTGAATGACGATGAGTTTGAGTTTAACGCGTTGGCTTGTGTTTCGTCTTCACAGGTGGCGCAAAGTGTCCAGAGCCTGACACAGCTGCTCTATAGTCTACAGGTGAGCTATCACTTCCTGAACACGTCACGGTTCATGGTATATCTATCTCTCTATCTATCCATCTCTCTATATATACTGTATATGTGGGCTATATATGGATAGACTAGATCGTCTTAGATTTTGGATATGGTGATATAGTATAAGTGTTGTCTCTTCCTGGTTTTAAAGGCTGCTTTAAATTCTTTAAAGTGAAATAAAAGTACATTTTCTGAACTTACCAGACTTTTCCGGCTGTTCTATCTTAGTCTACATGACTGAATATATCCACATTACTGAAGATTATTGATCAAAAGTCTCATTGTGTATACAGGAGTATACAAAAATAGACTTTACCATGTGGTTATTTTATTTTATTCATATTTATACATATATATTTACATATTTTATTGCTATATTATTCCCAGGCTGCGGTCAGCATCCAGGACAGCTACCATGAGGTCCAGAAGCTTCTCCTCAGCGAGGCCCGACGTTCACCCTCCTCCTCCTCTTCGTCCACCCGCGGCCAGAGGCCCAACTCCCAGTCCTCCTCCTCCTCCTCCTCCTCCTCCACCTCCTCCTCCTCCTCCTCCTCCTCCCTCGCCCTGCAGGAGCAGGAGAAGCAGCGACGGGAGGAGGCTGCGTCAGCGGCGTCAGCGGCCCTGCGGCTGCAGGCCCGCCTGCGTCTGGAGCGGCAGCGCTGGGAGCGCGAGTGCCAGGCGCGCCACGGCCAGCAGGGGGCGACGGAGGCCCGGCTGGAGGAGCGCGAGCGGCGCTGCGGCCTGCAGAGGGAGAGACTGCGGCGGGAGCGGCAGGAGCTGGAGGACCGGCGGGCGGAGCACCGGCAGAGCGTGGAGCGGCTGCGCGAGGGCCAGCGCGGCGTGGAGCGGGAGCGCCAGCGGCTGGGTGCCCAGCAGAGGCTGCTGCTGCTGCGCGACTGGAGGCAGCAGCAGCAGCAGCATGGGCCGGGGGGCAGCGGTGGGGGTCTGCCCAGCAGGGTGGAGGTGGAGGTGGAGGTGGGGTTGGCGGCGGACGGCATGGTCATCCCTCTGGAGGAGAGGCAGGTGAGAGGAGGGAGGAGCAGAGGAGGTCACTCACGCAAACACAGACACACACACACACACACACACACACACACACACACACACACACACACACACACACACCAAGCATGGACAGCCTGTTACAGGTGCTGTAGGTGAGATTCAAGAGAGAGCAGAAAAGAGTGATATTTTGAAACGAGACAACGTATTCATTGGTCACGATTGAGCCGGGAACGGGTTTCTACAATCTAAATGATCTTGTCTCATACGGATGCAGCCGCAGGTCAACTCCAAACAGATATTCTTCTCACAACGGATTTAATAATAATAATAATAATCATAAACTTTATTTGTGTAGCAACTTTCATACAAGAAATGCGGCTCAAAGTGCTGAGCAACAAAGAAATGACATGCACTTACTTCAGTACTTCACATGAAAAAGAACATAAAAACATCAAAAGCATTCATGTGGAGACATTCGGGAGACATAAGATGGAAAATAAACCAAAACGCGAAAATAGAATACATAAAATGGAAGAATCATATCAAAAAACTAATAAAAACAAAGTCAACACATTTCCACTCCCTAACACGTGAAGCCTTGACATGTTGATATTGATTCAAAGACTTGACACAGAAAAGTTACTAGAAGTGATCGTTCGCTCATTAGCAATTTATGAATAGCGCTCCAAAAAAGGGTCAAATAATAACGATATAAACTCTCGTCTTACAACAATTAGTCACTCGTTCATTTTTTTGTACGACTCTGCCAACTGATAAGGGTTCCCGACCCCTGGCCTATGCCGAGTGGCAGGCCTCATTACAACTTACTTATTGATTAATTTCGCCTCGTTAGAAACACGCTTCTGTCTCGTAAAAAAAAACAACGATCAAGCCGTGATTTGGTATCCAATCGGTATCCAAGCTATTCACTGAGTTTTCCAGAGTTTTCCGACAGATAGCCATTGACGATAACAGATGTGGTATTGTACTGCACATGTGATCCACAGATATCGGCCCACAGCCTCTTAACCCTCTGGTTGTATTCGATTACAGTCTTTTCTTTATGTTCTCCAATCAATAGTACGATACAGTATGACTACGTATGGCTGGGAGCTCATTGAGCGTTCAAAGTGTTCCATGAAAATGTAATATTACTCTTGCGGTCCACTTAAACGACTTTGTTTAGGTCCAACACATCGATCACGATATCTTCAAGTTCAAGATTCCTTTATTGCTAAATGTAACAAGTACAATGGAATGCTTACTCATTCACTCCTGCAATATTCTTCTAAACATACTGTACATTCGAAAACTACTCTAAAAACCTAATAGGTACAGTAAAAAGTATTCTTCTAAACAGTATTCTTAGAAAAATAAATTCTAAAACAACTCTGAACAATTAGAAGCAATTAGTACTTAATAAGTGCAGTAAAAAGTAAAAAGTGACAAGTAACAGTGACCATACTTTGGCTAGTGGTGCAAAATGTAGTAAAAGTGTATGCGTGCAGTACAGTAATATACTTATACTAGCATAAAAATAATATTTACATTAAGACATTTAGGGCATTTGGCAGATGCTTTTATCCATGCATGTATAAGTAGGTTTGTTGAAAGAGAGATAGCAATATATGGCTTTATATATATAATATTTATTATTCATTTAGACATTTAGGCCATTTGGCAGACACTTATCCAAAGCGACTTGAATCAAGTACATTTGTCAAAAGAGAGATAGCAATATATTGTGCTATATATATACAAACTGAAGCTATCCAGGCTATCCAGGGTCATTCGGGGTGAATCGCTTTTTTTCTCCCTCAGACGTGCACTCACACACACACACATGTACACACACACACGCACACACAAGGCTGATGTATGACCTCCGGTAATGGCACTGGAGTTTTTTCGTTGCTGCCACTGTCTCCACCGCCATCCGTCTGGGCGGCGGTGGCATCGGCATGGTGACGGCTCTCCGCGTGCTAATAAACAGCCTCGTGATTGATGATAATGAAAGGGCCGCATGCACACACACACACACACACACACACGTACACACACACACCGAGCCACCTCCGACTAAATAATTTAAACCAGAGACACGCCAGGCCACACACACACACACACACACACACACACGTTGTAAAAAGAAAAAAAGAAAAAAAAAAAAAGCAATTGTCTCCGAAAGGAGTTGAATAATTCAGCGGCCGTGCGACACGCTAGTTTGAAATATAGTGTGTGGTCGCTCTGGCTCGAGGACACGCAGGCAGGGGCGAGAGAGGCAGACAGAGAGAGAGACAGAGACAGAGACAGACAGACAGGGAGGGGAGAGAGAGAGAGAGAGAGACGAGAGAGACACGACAGACAGACAGACCAGAGAGAGAGAGAGAGACAGACAGACAGACAGAGAGAGGACAGACAGGACAGACAGACAGAGACAGACAGAGAGAGAGAGACAGACAGACAGACAGACAGACAGAGAAGAGAGGAAAGAGAGGACCATCTTTACCTGGTCGTTCCACCAAGTGCTACTCACAGCGGGAGGGAGGGAGGGATGAAGGGGGGGGGGGGGGCTTTGATAAAAGAGCAGTTGTGAGTTGTGAAACGGTGCGCTACTTATCGTGCTCGCTAAGCTAATTGTTTTCCGTTTGGCTTTGTGTTGGCTTAGCGCGCGGCGCAGGTAGAGGCTGCTCTAAATACCTGGTGAATAATGGAGCAGGGAGAGAGAGACAGAGAGAGACAGAGAGCGAGAGAGAGGGGGGGGGGGGTTGTTGTGTTGTGTTGCGCTCAGCATGAGCCTCCCTCCTCCTCCTCCTCCTCTCCATCCTCATCCTTCTCCTCCTCCTCCATCCACCTCCTCCTCCTCTCCATCCTCATCCTTCTCCTCCACCTCCTCCTCTCCATCCTCCTCCTCTCCATCCTCATCCTTCTCCTCCACCTCCTCCTCCTCTCCATCGTCCTCCTCCACCTCCTCCTCCTCCACCTCCTCCATCACCTCCTTCTCCTCTCCATCCTCATCCTTCTCCTCCTCCTCCTCTCCTCCTCCTCCTCTCCATCCTCATCCTTCTCCTCCTCCTCCTCTCCATCCTCATCCTTCTCCTCCACCTCCTCCTCCTCTCCATCGTCCTCCACCTCCTCCTCCTCCTCCTCCACCACCTCCTCCTCCTCTCCATCCTCATCCTTCTCCTCCTCCTCCTCTTCCTCCTCCTCTCCATCCTCCTCCTCATTATTTTACATACAGTATAACCCTGCTGGCAGAGGAGAGGAGAGCAGCGAGGAAAGGGGGGGGGCTGGGGGGCGGGAGTAGGGCGGTGGGGGAAGTCCCGCCCCCCCATCACCTTCCTGCGTGCACGCTGACCGGTCTCGTGTGTCACGTCATTGTGAGGCTTAGTTTAGTTTTGAAGCGTTCCGATGAAGTCTCTCATGACCTTTATGGCACGTCTGCCCTTATCCCAGCTATTATACAGGTCACCTCGCAATTATGAAACTCGTTCTATAAGCCTCGCAATTATGAATGGTTGAAACCTGCTCTATTGTTATCTTTATGTACCACAGTGATGTATTGCTGCCTCTCCTTCAACAAATGTACTCTTTGTAAGTCGCTTTGGATAAAAGCGTCTGCCAAATGCTCCTAAATGTAAATGTAATATGGTGTAACCTCCTCTAATTGGCTGGACTAATTTGGTTCGGAGGAGGAGGAGGAGGTGGCGGATGAGAAGATGGGGGGGGGGGGGAGATCTCCTGTGTGTGTGTGTGTGTGTGTGTGTGTGTGTGTGCGCGTGCGCGTGCGCGGGTGGGGGCGTCCATTAAGGGTGCTGTGGTGGTGATTCACCGCCGTGTCGGATGAGGTCATCACTCATCCGCTCCCCAAGTCGTGCCAAAATAAACCGCCAATAATTCCTCTGCCACCGACAACAAGACGGAGAAGAAGAATATATAGATGACTATTATTTTCAATTAGCATTTATTTCTCTATGTTTTTTGCGTTATACATTTCAATTTTTATTTTAATTACCGCAGGAATATTGTATTTTCTTTTCATTACGAGGAAATGTAATTACAGGTGGTACGAGAAAGATGGATGAATATTATTAAAGTAGTGACACAGAACACAGCCGTGGTTTCCCAAACTATTAATAATAATTTGATCTTCTAGCAAGATGCCTTTATGTGCCGTTTATTACTTGTGTTCAAAAGTATTGAAGTATCATCAAGTAATTGTGGATACATTTTTGTATATATGTATTATATAGCGTAAATATATAATGTGTATTCCTTGCATCGACATTTTTTATTCGTATTTGTGTTTTGTTTCATTCCAGGGTCGCGGACACGTCAACCCGGCGACTACAATCATGGCTGCTCCGCTGTTTGTCACGAGGCCGCGTTCACCGCCGCCGCCGCCACCGTCGTCGCCGTCGTCAACAACACAACACGTCGCCATGCGCACACAAGCGGCGGGACGACCCCAGTGCTACAACAGCCTGAACGCCCTGCTGGTCCGGTCCAGGCCAGCGAGGCCAGCAAGTCAGCAGCAGAGCAGCACCCAGACACGCGTGGGGGCCCGTGGACACCGGCATTCTTCTACCACCGCCCCGAGACCCTGGCCGACACAGACGGTGGTGGAGGTTGCTGTTGCCCGCGGCGACCGTAAGATGGTTGATAGGAACAGTACTTTGGATGAAAGCGTGTGCCCAAATGCCCCTAAATGTAAATGTAGTTATCCTTGATATCTATAAACTATAGTCTATTACTGTATTAGTCACACTAGTCTTCATAGTGTGTCATGGATCGTATGGTGTCATGGTGGCAAGAGTAGTGGTGTGTGTGTGTGTGTGTGTGTGGTGTGTGTGTGTGTGTGTGTGTGTGTGGTGTGGTGTGTGTGTGTGTGTGTGTGTTGTGTGTGTGTGTGTGTGTGTGTCGCTCACTCACTCAATCACGTCATTCCACTCACTCACTCACTCACTCATTATCACTCACTTATCACTCACTCAAGAGCAAAATAGAACACACAAGTTAACTCAGACACACACAATGCACTCACCCACTTCACTCAGGAGACACACACACACACACACCACACTTGGACCCCCGCGGCTGCCTCGGTGCCATTGCAGCTGTCAGACTGAGTCCTGGCCCGGCCCGGCTACTCAGTTAATCAGTGTCTTCTGACAAGAGAGAGACAATCAGCTCCATCACCACCTCCACCTTCCATCACACCTTCGCACCTCACCCCCCACAGTCGCGCAGCTAAGAGCCCCTCCAGCAACTGGCCCTGCGGCCCTACCCCCCCCTCCCAAATCAATGTATATATGTGTTTTCTATCTATGGCGGAGCCCGGTGGGCGGACAAGAGGGGGCGTCACCGTCCGCTAGCGATGACGGACTGATTGGATCATTGATCCGTGGCGGGAAAAATCTTTACAAAACTCATTACAAGGCGACCCGTCTTGGTGGGGGAGGAGGGAGGAGGAGGGAGGAGGGACGAGGACGAGGAGGAGGGAGGAGGAGGAGGAGGAGGAGGGGGAGGACACGATCGTGATCATATTTGTCATTTTCAGTTTCTCGGTGTCCGTTACATTTCCGTTTCCCCTCTCTCTGCCTCCCTCTCTCTCTCAGTCTCTCTCTCTCTCTCTCTGTCTCTCTCTCTCTCTCTCTCTCTCTCTCTCTCTCTCTCTCTCTCTGTCTCTCTCTCTCTCTCTCTCTCTCTCTCTCTCTCTCTCTCTCTCTCGCCTCTGTCTCTCTCTCTCTCTGTCTCTGTCTCTCTCTCTCTCTCTGTCTCTCTCTCCTCGCCACACAACACACACACACACGCATACACACCCACTCCACCATCACACACACACACACACACACACACACACACACACACACACAACACACACACACACACACACACACACACACACACAAACCCACACACACACACACACACACACACACACACACACACATCTCCATCCTTAATTGGCTGGTTAACCTTTGTCCAGACCAGACAGCGCGCTGAAACTTGAGTCTGTTGTTAACAAGATTTGGGGAGGCGAGAGAAAGATAGGGTGGGGGGGGGGGGGGTCTGTATACCGACTCCGGAGAGGGGAGGGGGGTGACATTCTCCTGACACCAAACCCGACCATTCCTCTTATTGGCTCTCGCCCCCTCCCCCCCCCTTGCATGGAAATCCTCCCTTCCGTCACGTCACCAGATACTGTATATCTGACTCAGAAAGCACCAGAATTCCCCCACCGTCGATTCACGCTAACTTCCTGTGATTCCTGTTATTAGTTGTTAGTATGGCAAAAATATGAATATAGTAATATTAGAAGCATTTCTAGCGATATTTCAACCACCGATATCATAACCTACGGTATGTAGCACGCTAACACACCGCTAGCGAGCATGTTTAGTCCCCTTTGCGCCTTTGGACCAATAAAATCGGATCACACGCTAATGGCCGTGTTTAACCAGCAAAGCGGATCGTTCCGCGGAATCTAGATACGATCTAACCCTGAATCACGTCCACCGCAAACACAACAATGCAGGGTTCCCATGGTGACGTGGAATCCTTGACAGTTTGTGAATTGTTTTATTAACGTCAGTAAATAGCGCTTTACAGTATCGCCTCACATTCACCCATTCATACACCGACGGCGGTGTCAACCATGCAAGGTAACAACCAACACGTCAGGAGCAGTTAGGGTTAGGTGGTGTCTTGCTCAGGGACACCTCCACACTTAGCTAGGAGGGGGAGGAGCCCGGGGGATCGAACCGGCAACCGCTCTTACCTCCTGAGCTACTGCCGCCCTCGTAAATGGGCTCCTGTCTGCATGCGTGTCTCCTGCAGTTACGTCATCGCTTCGCACGCCGCCTGCCGTGAGAAAGCGTGACAGACCGTGATTGATGTCGAACGCTGCAGGTTGCATGAAGCCTGCTGGTTCAGAAGTGTGTTCTAACCGTAATTAGCTGGATCCGTCTGGTGTTGGGGTCTTTCAAGTTGAGCGTATTGGTGTCCTGGAAAGCCCCGAAAAAGTCCTTGAATTTGAGTGAATTGAGCATTGAAAGTGCTTGAATTAGAGTGAATTTGGGCATGGGAAGTCTTTGAATTTGAGTGAATTTGGGCATGGAAAGTCCTTGAATTTGAGTGAATTTGGGCATGGGAAGTCTTTGAATTTGAGTGAATTTGGGCATGGGAAGTCCTTGAATTTGAGTGAATTTGGGCATGGGAAGTCCTTGAATTTGAGTGAATTTGGGCATGGGAAGTCCTTGAATTTGAGTGAATTTGGGCATGGGAAGTCCTTGAATTTGAGTGAATTTGGGCATGGGAAGTCCTTGAATTTGAGTGAATTTGGGCATGGGAAGTCCTTGAATTTGAGTGAATTGGGCATGGGGAAGTCCTTGAATTTGAGTGAATTGGGCCTGGAAAGTCCTTGAACCCTGACCAACCTGACACACTAACGTCGCACGCAAACAGACACATGAATTGACCAACGCACCGCTGTGCACACGAGGAATTTCTCTCACACCCCCGCACATTTTTCCTCTCTTTTTTTCCAATGACTGGAACTCGCGGGTGCAATTGCCATTATCACGCGTTGCTCATCGCACGACACAACAACCTCCCGACCTTGACGAACCGGTCGCCGCAAAAACGCCTTCAAGTCGCCGCGGAGACGCAGAGACGGCCTCGCCTCCGTGCAAACAGAGGAACGTTAATGAGATGTGTGTGTGTGTGTGTGTGTGTGAGTGGAGTGTGGTGTGTGTGTGTGTGTGTGTGTGTGTCTGTGTGTGTGTGGTGTGCGTGTGCGTGTGTGTGTGATGACTATATTGAAATCCCAGAAGCCAGTCGACTGTGTGACGATTGATTCCGGGCAGGGACACACATCTCGGTTTTATTTCTTTATTGTTTTAAAAGGCCCGTTTTTTATTTTGATGATCGATTGATGAATCGTTCATCAATCGATCATCAATCGATGAATCGTTTCATCGATTGATAACCACTCGTGAATGGAATGTCGTCGCGTTTAGTACAGGGCATGGGTCCAATCGTCTTTTATTTGGGCATGGAAAGTCCTTGAATTTGAGTGAATTTGGGCATGGGAAGTCTTTGAATTTGAGTGAATTTGGGCATGGAAAGTCCTTGAATTTGAGTGAATTTGGGCATGGGAAGTCCTTGAATTTGAGTGAATTTGGGCATGGGAAGTCCTTGAATTTGAGTGAATTTGGGCATGGAAAGTCTTTGAATTTGAGTGAATTTGGGCATGGGAAGTCCTTGAATTTGAGTGAATTTGGGCATGGGAAGTCTTTGAATTTGAGTGAATTTGGGCATGGGAAGTCCTTGAATTTGAGTGAATTTGGGCCTGGGAAGTCCTTGAACCCTGACCAACCTGACACACTAACGTCGCACGCAAACAGACACATGAATCGACCAACACAACGCTGTGCAAGTGAGGAATTTCTCTCACACCCCCGCACATTTTTCCTCTCTTTTTTTCCAATGACTGGAACTCGCGGGTGCAATTGCCATTATCACGCGTTGCTCATCGCACGACACAACAACCTCCCGACCTTGACGAACCGGTCGCCGCAAAAACGCCTTCAAGTCGCCGCGGAGACGCAGAGACGGCCTCGCCTCCGTGCAAACAGAGGAACGTTAATGAGATGTGTGTGTGTGTGTGTGTGTGAGTGTGTCTGTTTGTCTGTGGTGTGTGGTGTGTGTCTGTGGTGTGTGTGTGTGTGTGTGTGTCTGTGTGTGTGTGTGGTGTGCGTGTGTGTGTGATGACTATATTGAAATCCCAGAAGCCAGTCGACTGTGTGACGATTGATTCCGGGCAGGGACACACATCTCGGTTTTATTTCTTTATTGTTTTAAAAGGCCCGTTTTTTATTTTGATGATCGATTGATGAATCGTTCATCAATCGATCATCAATCAATGAATCGTTTCATCGATTGATAACCACTCGTGAATGGAATGTCGTCGCGTTTAGTACAGGGGCCGTGTTCCAATCGTCTTTTTTTGCTTAGGAAGTTTCCTTACTCTAGTGAATGACCCGGAAGTACCTCAGAGGCAGCCAAGGCAAGATCGAAGGTTCCAATTCTCTAAACGCTGAGGAAAGGCGCTTCAATGCTTCCTTTCATACCACCTTTAGCAAGCAGGCTTTTCGTAGTCCATCTTGGGATGATTGTAGTTTCACCACAGAAGACCCACGTCCACAACATGCGCCGTTGCATCGTGATGACGTACAGTATCTTAGTCTAAGTGGAGTGGAGGCGGATTCTCCAAACAGCGCAGTAGTCCTTATGAATTCCCCTTTTCCGTCTTTCCGTGACCTCACGATGGGGTTAAGGTAAAAGTAGTTAGGGTTAGGTGCCATCTTGCTCAGGGACACCTCGACACTTAGCTAAGTGGAGCCCGGGGATCGAACCAGCAACCTTCCTGTTGCCAGACAACCGCTCTTAACTCCTGAGCTACTGCTGCCGCCAAAAGGTTATTTGTTTTCCACATAAAGAAAGTCCAGTCGGTTCGATTTCTCCCCGACCGTAATGATCCAATCTGAAGAGGCGAGGTTACGCCCACTGGGTTGGGTTGGGGGAGGCGGCTTCTGCCTGCCGCCTGCATCCATCAGAGAACGGCTCTCGGCCAATGGCGTGGCTCAAAGGTCCGCGCTGCAATCTATCACCAAGAGACACATTCGTTACCACGGGGACACTAAGGCAATTTATGGGCTGCTAGGCTACTCTAGGATAGGGTTTCCTTTCCTACTGCACTGTGTGTGTGTTTTTGTGTGTGCGTGTGTGTCACTGTGTGTGTGTCACAGTGTGTGTGTGTGTGTGTATAATAGCATGCCTTATTCATGCCATTATGCCTTAATGTAGTATAATTAATTTAATTTAATATCAATATTCATAATGGAATAAATATTCTTCCAATGGTGTGGCTGGTTCACATGGCGTGTGAGCATATATAATTGCTGGGTTCATGAAATTTGTGGTTTTTTTCTGTATACTATCTATATTAATATGTGTGTGTGTGTGTCTGCGTGTGTGCGTGTGTGTCTGTGTGTGTGTGTGTGTGCGTGTGTGTGTGCACGCGCAGACTACCGCGGCCACGGCGAAGATGGGCGCACCGCGACGACGACCTCACCCGGGGCCGCCGACCGCCGTCCTCTCTCCCCGCTCTCACCCACCCTCTCCTCCTCTCCCACCGCCGCCTCCGGCCACGACGACCCTGGGCTGGACCTCGACATGCTGGTCTCCATGGAGACGGAGAGCGAGGAGGACGGCCGGGAAGAGAACATCGTTTACCTCTGAAGGAAACGGGCGGAGAAAGAAAAACAAAAGGCTCGACTGGTGCCGCAGTGTCGCGACTCCGCCGGCAGGGGGTGTCAGTGGTGGCCGAGCCGAGGCGAGCCGGCCAGGGAGGTCCGAAAAAAAAACAGAACTTGTTCGTTCGTTCATCGGAGATGGATTCCAGTAGCGGACTGCTGGGTTAGGATTCGATGGTGGATCCGCGATGACTTCAGGGTCAGGTGCTGGTGGTGACGATGCGTCATACGTGTGTTGTGTTTATGCGTGACGTGGAAGCTCAGTTTGAAGCAGAATAATAAGACTCCCTAATGTTCTGTGTGTGTGTGTGTGTGTGTGTGTGTGTGTGTGTGTGTGTGTGTGCGTGCGCGTGTGTGTGTGTGTGCGTGCTCTGTAGTCTGGGTCAACATCACCCAAGCATCCTGCAGATCGTCTCTCTCTTTCTCAAACTTTTCTCTCACACCCTCTCTCTCCCTCTCATTCCCTCTCTCTCTCTCTCTCTCTCTCTCTCTCTCTCGCTTTCTCTCTCTTTCTCTCTGTGTTTCACTCCCTCCCAACCCCTCTCTCCCTCTCTCCCTCACCCTCTCTCTCTACCTCTCTCTCACGCCCTCTCTCACTTCCCCCCTCCCCCCCCTCTCTCTCTCTCTCTCTCTCTCCCTCCCCCCGTCTCTCTCTCCCTTCTCCCTTCTCGAGGTCGATCGCCCGGCCATGGGACCGCCGCCTCTCGGCCATTCATCAGACACAGTCTATTTATTTACAAGGAGAGCGAGAGTTATGCGGAGCGGAGCACGTTAGCGCTGAAGGATGTCGTCAGGCTAGTGACTCTGACCCTGCGTTTGTTTTTTAAATCCAAAGGACACAAAAGTGGGTGTCATGGTGTTTAATAGTATATAAATATAAGTGCAT
Organism: Coryphaenoides rupestris; assembly: GCA_002895965.2. Taxonomy (NCBI): domain Eukaryota; kingdom Metazoa; phylum Chordata; class Actinopteri; order Gadiformes; family Macrouridae; genus Coryphaenoides; species Coryphaenoides rupestris. Next base: position 408,081 of record PIJE02000298.1, read on the forward strand.
TATGACACGAAACTATCTGCAAAACTCTAAGTCCAACCATGCGTTGGGTCAGCAGCCTTGCAATTCATGACAACAAATCGACGACGACGACGATATGTAGAATAGTCCAGCGATCACTCAAACTTGACATCTTGAGACGTAAAAACCAAATAAGAAAATGTGTTTGCTGTTTTTTTCGACTGCACTGCGTCATTATCGTGGATGTGTTTCTTTTGAATGTTCCGTTTTTCTGTCTTCGTTTTGTCGAGATCGGAGTCACCGCGCGTACAGAAGGCCGTACGAAATCGACCTTCATGATACAAACGGCCCGTTGTCACACTTGAATATTTAGATATTTTATTTTATCTTTTTTTTTCCGTGTTCAAATTGCACTTGCCAATGGTTTGGTTTTGGTTTTGCCTTTGACTATATCATATATAAATATATGTATAAATACATCCGACAGTAGACGCCGGTGAGCGTTCGGCGTGAGGCCCTGCGGTCGACCTGTGGCATCGGGATGTGTTTCCATGACAACACGGTCCCCTGGGGCCCAGATGTTTCCGGTGTATTTCAGTGCCTTTTATTTATTGACACTTAATGAAGATGTTGTCGCCGTCTGTCTGTCTGTCTGTCTGTCCGCCTGTCTGTCTGTCTGCGTCTTACTGTAAACTAGTTGCAAACTGTAAATAGACGATCTGTTCTGTTCTGTTCCGTTCTGCAGACATTTCCCCAGAGGGTCTCGTTTCGGTGTTGTGTGTCTTGAATCTTAAATGTTTGGCTCGTCGTGTACTTGTGCCTTCACTGTGTTTGTAGGTTCGGAGGCAAAACGATAGGAGACAGAAACGGTTCATGTAACACGGTTAAGTTAATGTAACAAAAAAAAAACGCACACAATTCTCTTTCAAATTCACACACACACACACACACACACACACACAACGTGTAGCTGGAGTCGACTGTAACATCTGTAAAGTGTCACTTTAAGGAGAGGAGAGACCTTTTTGATGAAGTGATTCATATTTTTGATGTGCCTTAAAATGCAAGCCTTTAAATATGTTGATGTCTGCGTACAAGCAAAATATAATAAAATGTTATGATAACCTAACCATCGCATGTATCGCTGTTACTCCTGTGTCCAGCCATTGTTTTACTCTCTCTATCTCTCTCTCTCTCTCTCTCTCTCTCTCTCACATCCCCTCTCACTCTCTCCTCACATCCCCCTATGTCTCTCGCTCTCTCTCTCTTTCACACTTAAAAGCACACTTAAACCTAGGGCTGGGCGATCTGGCAAAAAATATCATCCCAATTTTATTTCCCATATTGATCGATTTTTTTCCGATTGTTTTAGAACAATATAT
>PIJE02000298.1:414420-416920 GCA_002895965.2 Coryphaenoides rupestris
CGTCCGCTTCATATTTTATTTGCCTTTCGAGCCAATCGCGTTGCCGGAGTCGGGGGACGTGTACTAAGAGCGGGTAACTGGCGAACACAAACTTGGCCGGCGGTCATAAAAAGTGACATAGTGAGTGTCTGTAAAGTCAGTTTCAAATCAACGGAGAAGCGGCCCCCAGTCTCCGTAGGGAAACTCTTATTAAAACCGCCGCCCCACCCCGCCCTCCGCTTCTGAAAGCCTCATCCACTCACGCAAATGAGTTTTTTGGCAGGAGAATACGTCTCCGTAATGAAACAGGAGACAAATATCGCTAACGAAACAGGAAACAGGGCGTGACTCCGCCCCCTTGCCGTCCCTACACACCCCAACCCCCAGAAGTTCTTCAGCGTGGGACGACTGGATACCAGAATCAAATCAAACCAATGTACGATTTTGATTCAGATTTGAGGATTTTTGGCTCCATGTCTTGGGGGTTGTGGGTTGGGGGGGGGGGGGGGGTTAGTGGAGCCTCCCGCTGATCCAGAGACTGTGCTCTCCTCGTGAGGAGGGGGGGGGGGGGGGGGGGGGTGTAAAAAACCTGTGGTATACCCTCGCCCTGTCTGGAGGGTACGGAGATTCCCCAGGTTATTAACACAACAGTACATACATCTGCTTTTAATTGGCTGGCGTGGAGAGAGCCTATTAAAAACATTTCTCCCAGCTCGGTGTAAATTGCCTCTTACACATATTAAAATCCTTCTCGTCGTACGCGTGCGTGAGTGTGTGTGTGTGTGCGTGTGTGTGTGTGTGTGTGTGTGTGTGTGTGTGTGTGTGTGTGTAAAATCCGAGACGGCTGTAAAGATTATTGTAAATGTCAAAGTCACCCACTTCATCGTAACTCAATGTAATACGGGAAAATTGAGATAATATAGTAAAAAAAAAAAAAAGCATCAAAGAGGAGATCTTTTACACCGAGGATAAAATGTTATTGAATGCGGTCTCCAGCAGACATACTTTAAGAGGAACGGCGACGGGGGAAGAGGGTGAGCCGTGAACTGGGTGTTAAAAACTGTTAAAAACTGTTAAAAACTGTTAAAAACTGTTAAAAACTGTTGAGAACTGTGGTCCCTGGATGACCACAAAATGGAGGCGAGAATGAGGTAGACGGACACGAGGTTGTTCACCGCGTAACGCTCTCCGGTGGCGAGTTAACGGCAGCATAACCAGGTGTAACCGGGTCAAGGTCAACGACAGAACCGAACCTTGGAGACAAACCATCGTCAACGAACCAAGGACAGAACCGAACTTGGAGACAAACCATTGTCAACGGACCAAGGACAGAACCGAACCTGGAGACAAACCATCGTCAACGAACCAAGGACAGAACCGAACTTGGAGACAAACCATTGTCAACGGACCAAGGACAGAACCGAACCTGGAGACAAACCATCGTCAACGAACCAAGAACAGAACCGAACCTGGAGACAAATCATCGTCAACGAACCAAGGACAGAACCGAACCTTGGAGACAAACCATCGCAAACGAACCAAGGACAGAACCGAACCTTGGAGACAAACCATCGTCAACGAACCAAGGACAGAACCGAACCTGGAGACAAACCATCGCAAACGAACCAAGGACAGAACCGAACCTTGGAGACAAACCATCGTCAACGAACCAAGGACAGAACCGAACCTGGAGACAAACCATCGCAAACGAACCAAGGACAGAACCGAACCTGGAGACAAACCATCGTCAACGAACCAAGGACAGAACCGAACTTGGAGACAAACCATCGCAAACGAACCAAGGACAGAATCGAACCTGGAGACAAACCATCGTCAACGAACCAAGGACAGAACCGAACCTGGAGACAAACCATCGTCAACGAACCAAGGACAGAATCGAACCTGGAGACAACATCGCAAACGAACCAAGGACAGAAACCGAACCTGGAGACAAACCATCGCAAACGAACCAAGGACAGAACCGAACCTGGAGACAAACCATCGTCAACGAACCAAGGACAGAATCGAACCTTGGAGAACAAACCATCGCAAACGAACCAAGGACAGAACCGAACCTGGAGACAATCATCGTCAACGAACCAAGGACAGAACCGAACCTTGGAGACAAACCATCGTCAACGAACCAAGGACAGAACCGAACCTGGAGACAAACCATCGCAAACGAACCAAGGACAGAACCGAACCTGGAGACAAACCATCGTCAACTAACCAAGGACAGAACTGAACCTGGAGACTAACCATCATCAACGAACCAAGGACAGAACCAAACCTTGGAGACAAACCATCGTCAACGAACCAAGGACAGAACCGAACCTGGAGACAAACCATCGCAAACGAACCAAGGACAGAACCGAACCTTGGAGACAAACCATCGTCAACGAACCAACCCTTCGCTGAGTGGAAATTTGTGTATTTATAGACCAATTAATTTGATCGACGACATTAGCAAGCTGGGTGGGTATTCTTTGTTTTCTTTTTAAAACGGCAAGAAAGTTGCTGC
>PIJE02000298.1:419420-431920 GCA_002895965.2 Coryphaenoides rupestris
CACCCAATTCATAGCAAGGACACACAAACAATTCATAGCGAGGACACACACACACATACACACACATACACACACAATTCTTAGCAAGGACACGATCGCAATGCTGAGTAAGGGCACACATACACACACATACACACACACACACATACACACACAGAGTGAGGACACGCACACACACACACACACACACACAACACACACACACACACACACACAGAGCAGATGAGGACACAAACAAACCTATTATCTGGCAATTCCGCCTGCAAGAAAATGAAGGGAAATGGAACAAGAAGTCGCTGTTGTACCCGAGGAGTATTTTTAGGTGTCTCCGTACACCAAGCTGTATTCTATATGTTGTCTTACCCCCCCGAGCGAGCACATAAATAAATGCAAACACAAAACCAGGCCAACAACATGGGGGCGGATTCTCTTTAGTTTGAGTTTCTCTCCCTTTGAGTTTGAGAGGAGGAGGTGGAGGAGGGGGAGGTGGAAGAGGTGGAGGAGGAGGAGGTGAGGGGGGGGGAGAGGTGTGGGAGGAGGGGAGGTGGAGGAAGGTGGAGATGGAGGAAGAGGGGGAGGAGGTGGAAGAGGTGGAGGTGGAGGAGGAAAACTAGTAAAAACAGAAGTCTGTGTAGGAGTGTGTGTGTGTGTGTGTGTGTGTGTATGCGTAAGTGTGTGTGTGTGTAGTGTGTGTGTGCGCTTGTGCGTAGTGTGTAGGTGTGTCTAATGCATATAGATGCGTATGTGTGTGTTTGTGTGCACGCACATGTGTGTGTATACGTGCATGTGTGTGTGTGTGTGCATACATGCGCATGTGTGTGTGTGTGTATGCGTGTGTGTGTGTGTGTGTGTGTGTGTGTGTGTGTGTGCATGACAGCTCTAACCCCGCGGTGTCGGAGGTACAGGTTTGTGTCTGCAGGCCTAAATTGGCTGTCAAGAGTGGAGGCTGACAGAGCCACCATCAGCCTCGACTCTGCTGCTGCTCTCATATTCCTCCTGTAACACGAGACCCACGGGGGGGGGGGGCAACAAAGACAAAAGGAGGAGGAGGGGGAATGCAATTACGACCCCCCCCCCTCATCTGTCATGTGTGTGCGAAGGTGAACACACAGTGTGGCCCTTGTTGAAATGACTCCCCCCCTACCCCATCCCCTCACCCCCCCTCTCCATCACCCATCACCCCCCCCCCCCCACACACACACACACACACACACACCTTAATGTTCCACCCTCGGCACTTACTGAGAGACTTTGGGATAAGTGCGCCGTATACAATCACTGTCCGAAAGAACCGCCTATTATGGTCCACGTGACGCGCAGACGCTCCCCGTTACTTAATCAGCTTTGCGGCCCGAAGAGTTCCTCGCGTATAATTGGGCGACTCCGTTGGTACGCACACACAAATGTCTCCTTATTCTCGGTGGCGGATCCAGTGGCGATCCGCCGACCATATCTAGAGAAGAAGTCTTCTTAAACAACTTACATTAATTAATCAATCAACTCATTTACTTGTACAATGCACCAACATGGTCGTCTGCATTCATTCATTTTTTGTGCGAATACAAGATGTACTTCGGCTACTTCCTGGTTTGAGGGGACGCCGGCCGAATGAGTGCGTATGGGCGTCAGTAAACCTTTGGCAACCATGTGACCAGAAGCCGCGCTCTCTGATTGGCGGCTTCAGATTTGACGACGGGACGCGGAGAGAACTGCGGACCCTGGACACACTGTGTTGTGTTGTGTGTGTGTGTGTGTGTTCGCTTTCTGGTGTGACTGGACAATTCTGAGGCCAAAGGATTTTGGGTGGGAAATGAATGTGTGTGTTATTACATTGAATGAAGAGTTAAGGCGTCTGTAGTGTGTGTAGGGGTGGGCTGCTTGTGTAGGAGACCGAATAGCAACATGCTATCCCGCGTTAGCTTCGACGCTACGGTGTCTCGCGTGCCGCCGGACTTCGGTGTAAATACACGGTCCCTCGACTGGGAGGCATCATAATGGTTATGGGCGAGCCGAGAGACCGCCGCCGCGACGGTTATATGGACGGCGGGGGAATTTATTTACAGCCGGGGGGGGGGTGGGGGTCCGGAGCGAGGTCCCCCCCCCCCCCCCCCCCGGCTCCCCGCCATCTCGCGAGGACATTAAATTGTTGACAACGACAAACGACCGCTCGGCTCAATTAAACGGCAGTTTGGAAACGAACGCGTCGTGCTTATGCTAAGGAAGACAGAACGAAGGTGTCACAATGTCCATAAAAGGCCGCAAAGTCCATAAAATGATCGGAATTATACATTTTCCTCCATTACGTCGTGTTTTTGTTGTTTCGTGAATCAAGACGAGTCATGTGACTACTAGTACAGTCACATGACTCGTCGTGAGGATATGATGATACTCGGTGCATCAAGCTGATTTCTCTGCGGGTTAATGTCACTGATTTAGAGAAAAATCCATTTGCTTTTTCGTCCGCGCGTCGACCCTCGTCCGTCCGGGCGCGAGATACGGTTACGACCCTCCCCGCCCTCCCCCCAAACCTACCCCCCCCCCCCACACACACACCACACACACACACACACACACACACACACACACACACACACACACACACACACACACCCTTCACCCCCACCCCACCCCCCCCTACGCCCCGTGCCGGGAAGTTTGATCACATAAGAACCAGATATCAGCCAGACCTTGGCTAACCTTCACCATTCATGTATATAGATATATATGTGTGTGTGTGTGTGTGTGTGTGTGTGTGTGTGCACGTGTGTGTGTGCGTGTGTGTGTGTGTGTGTCTGCCCATGTGTGTTCATCTTGTATCCCTGTGCCTCATCTGCTTTTGATTATTACATATCGATATATATATTACAATAAAAATCTAATATACAATCAACATAGGCCTATTACATTGTGTTTCCATGCAATCTATTAATCTATTCTATAAGGAATTGGCGCTCACGCTCGATGTATTTATAATTGAGACGTACGGAAACGTAGTCTATACGCAGTATAACATAATTATATGATATTGCATTATATTGCGGCCCTCCGTGGTGAGAGCGACGCAGGTGCGACACACACACACACACACACACACACACACACACACACACACACACTCACACACACGCGACCGACCCAGTCACGCACACACAAAACAGCATCATCAGGATGTAAATTGGCCGACGTTGGCAACATGCGGCCAATTAAATCGATAATTAAATCACATCGATACAGGATATGAAGATTAAATTGTGGGGAGCGGCGGGGGGGGGCGTAGAGGGACTGTATGTATATAATAATTATTATAATTACACTTGACCTCTGCTGACTGAGTGATTCGTCTCATGCTGATGATGTCACATCTTGACGGCAAAATGCCAGACAACAGAAAAAAACCAACAGACATGGACACTGACTTCTTATCGACAGTAATCAGGTAAAACACTAATCTTATAGTGAAGACTCTTCGCAGTACATGGAATGGATTGCAGTTATCCATCGCTTTACAGTATTGCCTCACATTCACCCATTCATACACCGACGGCGGTGTCAACCATGCAAGGTAACAACCAACACGTCAGGAGCAGTTAGGGTTAGGTGGTGTCTTGCTCAGGGACACCTCCACACTTAGCTAGGAGGGGGAGGAGCCCCGGGGATCGAACCGGCGACCTTCCTGTTGCCAAGACAACCGCTCTCACAACCTCTTGAGCTACCGCTGTCCCCTTATAGTGTAGACTCTTAGACAGCCTTAGCAGTACTTGTGTCCATCGTAGTGTGTAAGGAAGGAGGACATGGTGGTAGACCTAGTCGGGCTCCGTCACCGTAGCCAAGTTTCTGTCCGTTTTTTCCTTCTGAACGATGAACTACGATGAAAAAAACAAGTCTAAATAAATATGCTGTCTACCTCCTACTGGAAGCCAAAAAAAACTCTGTTCCGTGGTTGCCTGGTGAAGGATAGGGTGTACGGTACACACACACACACATACACACACACATGCACACACACACAGATACACACACACACACACAGATACACACACACTCACACACACACACACACACACACAGACACACACAGACACACACACAGATACACACACACACACACACACACACGCAGATAGCCAATTCAATGTTGGATCTGTGTGTGTTTTGGAGCGAGCCGCTTTGCCACTCAAAGAGTTGTTCCACAAAGCGCCGATATATAAATGTCTCTCGTCTCTCGTCGCCATGGTTTCCGCTGCGTTTTCTGTGCCAACTAAACACCTTGCCCAACCACCTCCAACCGACTGAATATGGATTTGAGAAATATGAAAATATGAAAATAAACAAACCGAGGGTTCTAAAATGTTTTTTTCGGGGGTTTTTTTCCTCTCTCTTTTGTACATTCATCCAGGAATAAGAACATCATTTTCCATGACTTATCGTCTGTCTCCACTCTCTCCGTGGTGACACGTTGCCTTCGTTTGGAGAAGATAAATTAGGAGAGTGTAGTTAAGTTAAGTTTAAGGAAAACAGCCGTTCCCCGCGCGAGAGATGAGGTAATGCCGCTTGGGCCGTGTAATTGATTAATCGATTCCCTGTGTAAATACACCTTCCAATGACACATGGACCCGTGGTACACATTCGGCGCGGGGGGAATATTATTCATTGTCATCCAGAGCAAAAAAACATAAAGACTAAAATACACAATATTCTTGCTGATGCATTTATTTATACCACGTTTTGTCACGTCGTTTAATTGGGAGACTTTTTTGGGTTGTTCTTTTTCCTGTTGTAACTGAAATTAATGTGCGCGTTCGCAATTAGTTCCACAATTTGCTCACGTCTTCGATCGGTTTGAATGTAAAAGTCTGTGCTGTTCGTTCTGCGCCACCTCCCACACCTCCCACACCTCCCAACTGCAATCTAAAGTTACAGTCTGCTGTGGCGCTACGCGGTCACGCTTTAAGAACACAACGATGACATCATAACACACTTCCCGGAAAGAGGAGGGTGAGGTTGTGGAGCCGTCTACTTTCTGTTCGTCGAGGACACACACATACACACGCACACACACACACCACACACACACACACACTCCATCGGCATTGCGGTGTCACAGCGAGTGTGCATGCGTGTGTGTCAGTGTGTGTAAGTGTGCATATGTGTGTGTGTGAGTGTGTGCGTGTGTGTGTGTGCGTGTGTGTGCGTGTGTGTGTGCTTCTGTGAGTGTGTGCGTGGTGATACGTGTGCCGTGTGCGTGTGTGTGGTGGCGCGTGTACGTATGTGTGCATGTATGCGTGTGTGTGTGTGCATGTATTGCGTGTGTGTGGTGTGTGCATGCGTGTGTGCATGCGTGTGTGTGTGTGTGCGTGTGTGTGTGTGTGAGGATGAACCAAGGGGGCAGTAGGTGACATCACCAGCTACCCATCGTCGTGTTGGGTGGTTGGCGGGTGAGTCATGTGACGGTGATGACTCACACACACACACGAATGAGGTGCTCTCACGTCTCAGGAAACTTTATGAAATATTCATGCTTTTTATTCAACTTCACGACGGCCATTTTTAGAGGGACATGTTGTCAAGATCATGAAGGATTTTAACTTTGGTTCTTAATCTATAATCTATAATCTTAATTGATGGAATCCACTGGCGAGAGGCACTGAAACACAGGACTATGATCTAATTATGATCTGATTGACAAGCTCTGTAGAGTCATAAATAATTCATATATCTATTTTTTTGATTCATTCTTGTTTTATTTCTCTCCATATTATGGATGTCGTTTGAGGGCTCGTTGCTCGTATGCAATTGTTACGCTTTTGCATTTTTAAAAGCCACAAACTAATAAATTGAACACAAATATTTGAACACAAACATTTGAACACATAGTTGAATTGAATTGAATAACGCCCGACTGTTGCGACAACAGTCCAACAGTCAAACAGTCAAGCAATACTTGATATGCATCTGAACTAAACAACAGATTATGCAAGAGTTGGTGATGTTGATGATTATATTATTTGCAATAAACCTTGGTGCGGTGCCATGAGAGTCAGCGTTACCTCACCAACAACTGAGTCCTGGCCTTCAGGATAATAGTGGGCTGCTCGCCTCTGACTCATCGCCGCCCTCGGAGTCTAGACCGAGGCGTTGACGGCCTCAGATCTGCTGGACTGCTGATCACCTCCAGCTTTGCGCTATACCCTGCAAGACCATTACATCACAATACCAATAATAATACTGCGTGTGTGTGTGTGTGTGTGTGTGTGTGTGTGTGTGTGTGTGTGTTTGATTACGCAAGTGTTGCAAGTGTGGTGATAGCATACCATATGGTGTGATAGTACGTGTGTGTGTGTATGTGTGTGTATGTTTGTATATATCGGCGTGTGTGTGTGTGTGTGTGTGTGCATGTGTATGAGTGTGTGTGTGTGTGCATGTGTGTGTGTGTGTGCATGTGTGTGAGTGTGTGTGTTAGTTTATGCGTGTGCATGTGAGTGTGCGTTTATGTGAGTATATGTGTGTGTGTGTGAGTACATATTCAAGTGTGTGAGTGTGTGTGTGTCACATGTGCATGTGTGTGTGTGTGTGTGTGTGTTGTGTGTGTGTGTTGTAAGTATATGTGCAAGTGTGTTAGTATGCATACGTGTGTGTCTGTATATATTTGTGTGCGCATGTGTGTGTGTGTGTGTGTGTGTCTGTGCCTTTGTGTGCACTAGGCAGTAAAGTGCTCTGGCAGGTGTAGCACACACACACAGGCACACACACACACACACACACACACACACACACACACACACACACACACACACACACACACACACACACACACACACAGGCTCCGGGCGGGGCGTTGAGTAACTGCTTCATTATAGAAAAAAACACTGGTCGGTTCCCCAGTGTTATACACACAGTCCACGCGGGAGTCTAAATCACCGCGCTGTATCGGAACGGCATTTAAACCTTCCTTAATAATGATTAATTCCCCCCCCCACACACACACACACACACACACACACACACACACACCCGGCCATCCATCACCATATGAAATTCAACGGTCTCCTTTACAATTCTGAATCAGTGGTTTAGCAGACGCAACCCCGTGTGTGTGTTGTGTGTGTGTGTGTGTGTGTGTGTGTGTGTGTGTGTGTGTGTGTGTGTGTGTGTTGGTCTGTCAGCAGGATGGAAGGAGAGGTTGTCAACTGGTTTGCGCAAGTGAAATATACATATAGTACGTACATCCCTGACGAATACATAATGATTCGGGGGTTCCGGTTTAATGACTAAAACACTAAACCACCCTTCTACCAAAGTCATATTGTTTATATATAATAATGCTTTGGTCAGATGTGTATTTCGTAACCATTGCATTTCTCTCTTTTCTCTCTCTCTCTCTCTCTCTCTCTCTCTCTCTCTCTCTCTCCCTCCCTCTCTCTGATTCTCTCTCATCTCAGATCATGGCGAAGTCGACATAAAGTTGGGACAACAAAAAGAAGACAAGAAAAAAATAAAAACATAAAATAAAAATAGATCCAAAATAAATAAAATAAATAAAAGAATGGAAGGGACAATAATGGGGAAATGTCTCTGGCTGTACAGCGGCAGGCTTGTCATGGTCCTGGGGCTCCTTGTCATGACGAGATGTCTACCCTGACATGAACTACAGGAGCAGGGGGGGCGGGGCGGAGGGGCCATCTCAGGTGATGAGAGGCCCCTCACGACAACAACACCGCTGCTGTTGCCATGGAGACAAATAGGGTGTAAAAGGTCTGGGCTGGCTGGGCAGGTGTGTATGTGTCCTCATCCGTCCGTGTGTGTGTTCCAAGGTAAACAACTAAATATATACGGAAATTGTTGCTAACGATTAGGCGACGTGAGAGGGCGGACGACGAGTCAGAGATCGGAATAAATATCGGAATATATGCCAGCAGTCAGCGTAAGAACGGAAACAATAGCAACAACTTTTTTTTCTGTTTGCTAAGCTGTTGGCTTAACGCTAACTCTACGGTGTGTCTGTGTGTGTGTGTGTGTGTGTGTGTGTGTGTGTGTGATGTGCGTGTGTGTGTGTGTGTGTGTGTGTGTGTGTGTGTGTGCGTGTGTGTGTGTGTGTGTGTGTGCGCGTGTGTGTGTGTGTGTGTCGCGCGTGTGTGTGTGCGTGTGTCGTGTGTGTTGTGTGCGTGTCTGTGTGTGTGTGTGTGCGTGTCTGTGTGTGTGTGTGTGTGTGTGTGCGTGTGTGTGGTGTGTGTGTGTGTGTGTGTGTGTGCGCGTTGACGTTTCCCCCAGAAGTGCCTTCAGCAAGAACGTCACTCCGAAAGAAAAATATTGATTTTGGAATTAAAAATTAGTTGACAATATCTTTCGGCGCTTTGCGTCGTTTTGCGCACGTCAGACCTCGCTAAACAAGTGAGATGGATGATAGCTCTCGCTAACACCCCCCCCCCACGCGCATCCAGGGAGCGGTTGATGCTAACCGGCGCTCACAGCATTCTTCTTCTCCTTCTTTTGAACTTCTCCTTCTTTCCGATTTTCTAATTAGACGGTAAATTACAGACTGCCGGCAACGCGGCAAAAAGGAGGATAAACGTTTTCGCAAATGACTGGCAGTTAAGCAGTAATTTCAACCGTCGCCACCGGCCCCCCGTCGACGAGCTAGCGAACACATTTGTGCCGCGGTGAGTCACGGTATTCATTGTCAGTCGGGGTGTTTGTTTGTTTTTTTGTCGGGCGCTTTTGTCCTCTGTCTGTTCTCAAGGACGCTGACGACCTTGTCGAACAATTTGGGGTCGCTTTTTACCGCCAACCGGCCCTTCGTCTAACGCTAACCCTTCACCCCTCCGGCCTAGCGTTCAAATAATCGCCCTTCGGAATTTCTCACGGAATGAGGCGACGTTGACTGAAAAATTGAGCGTAAGTGTTTGTCTTTCTTCCCCGCGATGAAACAGGAAGTAAAAGGGGAAAAAAAAACACCGGAAACATCCGAACCCGAGTTTATTGTTTCAGGGTTTCTGAGGACAAAACTGCGAGGGGGGAAAAAAAGGGAGTTTCTTGTGATGAACATCTCGTAGTGTCACCGATATTTCACGTGAAATGATTACGTTTGTGAGGGAATCTGTGTAGAATCCGTCTCAAACTCTTTCCATTGGCTGGGTTTTTCGTGGATAAAAGGAGTACTTTAAAGTCAATGACATATTCAATGACAGATATTCAGGGGGGTACTCAGCTGTGGACTAATTTCATCATTTCATTATTCCATTTTCAGTCGCTTTTGTCATTTTTTCCACTGGACGGCGCATTGTGCCACAGATCGAACAATCAGCCAGCGTCGGGTTCGCCGTCGACGATGCGTACGTTGCGCAACGACGAGCTATCGCTAAGCTACGTCATAGTTTTCCTACATTCCTACAGCTGCATACGAGGTGACTTATGCCTCTGACAATCCACATTTACATCACTTTTCTTCTTCGCACACACACACACACACACACACACACACACACACACTCGGTTTATGACTCTCTAAATGGGAGGGAGTCATAAACGTGTGACTCAGACGATGTTCGTTCATAAACATTGTCTCACGGAGGACCGGGTCGAGGCCGCGGGGGCTTTACTTGCGCAGCGTTATAGAAAACCTTCTCTGCCGCAATGTTTGCATTACTTTTGAAGTGGCGAACGCACTCTCAGGCACCGCAAGGCTCCGTGGTAATTATCCCTCTCTCTCTCTCTCTCTCTCTCTCCCCACTCTCTCTCTCTCTCTCTCTCTCTCTCTCTCTCTGTCCCCCCACCCCTCTCTCTCTCTCTCCTCCACCTTTCTCTCTCTCCCCCCTCGCTCTTTCTCTCTCTCACCCTCCCTTCTTTCTCTGTCCTTGTCCCCCCACCCCCCGCTCTCTCTCTCCCTCTCTCCCCCTCTGACTCCCTCTCTCACTGCTCTCTTTCCCCCTCCCTCTCCCTCTCTCTCTCTCCCCCCGTTCTCTCTTCCCCCCCTTGCTCTTTCTCTCTCTCACCCTCCCTACCCTCTCTCCCTGTGCCCCCACCCCTCTCCTCTCTCTTTCTCTCCCCCCCTCTCTCTCTCTCTCTTCTCGCCCTCTCCCACCATCTATTTCTCTGTTCTCTCTCTCTCTCTTCTGTCCTCTCCTCTCCTCTCTCCCTCTCCCCACCATATCTTTCTCTGTCTCTCTGTCTCTCTCTCTCTCTCTCTCTCTCTCTCTCCCTCTCCCCACCATCTCTTTCTCTGTCTCTCTGTCTCTCTCTCTCTCTCTCTCTCTCTCTCCCTCTCCCCACCATATTTTCTCTGTCTCTCTGTCTCTCTCTCTGTCTCTCTGTCTCTCTGTCTCTCTGTCTCTCTGTCTCCTGTCTCTCTCTCTCTCTCTCTCTCTCCCTCTCCCCACCATCTCTTTCTCTGTCTCTCTGTCTCTCTCTCTCTCTCTGTCTCTCTCTCTCTCTCTCTCTCTCTCTCTCCCTCTCCCCACCATCTCTCTCTCTCTCTCTCTCTCTCTCTCTCTCTCTCTCTCTCCCTCTCCCCACCATCTCTTTCTCTGTCTCTCTGTCTCTCTGTCTCTCTGTCTCTCTGTCTCTCTGCCCCCCCCCCCCCCCCCCCCCCCTCTCCTCTCTCTCTCTCCCTCTCCCCACCATCTCTCTCTTTCTCTCTCTCTCTCTCTCTCTCTCCCCCCCCCCCCCCCCTCATAATTTCATGCCTCTGGGGTCTGGGGCAGAAGCCTCCATGTCTAACTGCGCTCGTATTGAGTTCAGAAACAGGGGTTGGAAAAGCGCGTAATTAACTGACAGCCAGAGAGCTCACATTTTACGGCTGCAGAAAGGAAAAGCATTATGTCATTAGCATTCATTACCACAGAGAAAAGTGATGGGTTTGGGTTTGGGTGGGAGGGTGAGAGGGAGGGAGGGGGTTAGGGAGGGGAGGGGGACGCTAATGTTTTATACATTATATAACATTATAGTCGCATTTTATAACAGCGTGATTCTTTTGAAATGACTCAAGCCGTACCCTGAATTGGACGCGAAACGATTGAAACAAAAATGGAGTCGTGTTGTTGTTCTGACACCTGGTTTGGGTCAATGTGGGCACACCGTCGTCATCCCCATGGTTACCGTTAACGCCGTTCCCATGGTAGTCGTTACGATGATGACGATCATGATCATTATAGTCATCATGATGATCGGCTATGAGTCATCATGATCATTATAGCTACCATCATCATTGTCATCCCAGTTACTGTACATCAGCGACTCTATATCACCTCCTTGTTGAGATGAGGAGGAGTTTGAACGATGAAGATGAAAACGGCCTTTTAAGCCATCCAGGATTCTTCTCTATTTTCTCAACTGTGTTTATTACAAGATACTCGATTCGATAACAAGATAGTCATCACAAACCATTAAAGATTACAAATGATCTGAGCTGAAGGGAACACAGAATCGGATTAAACGTTAAAATTGAGACGTTCGTTCAAATCAGTTGTGGAAAGTAACTCAGTACTGTACTGTACTCTACCTCAATAATTATAATCCAATAATATAAGAGGTATTATTCTGAAATGGGCCATTCTGCAGAACGAGTACTTTTGGAGTATTTCTACAGTGTGGTATTACCGAGTACCGATTACCGAGTACTTCTTCATACCGCCGGATAACAAGAACCGCACACACACACACAGAGCGCTACTCCACACAGAACGCACTGAACTCAAGTCGCCGTTTATTTGACGCAATCAGCGAAACGGAGAAGTTTTTCTGCTGTCATAGAAGGGAGAAAAAAAAAGAAAAAAACGCATCAGATGAACGACCACGATGTCTCCATTAAAGCGGGAATTAGAGTCAGCACAAGTTTCGCTTTTTCGAGCCTGTTAACATATCTGCATACAACAATTTATCACCGCAGACAGAAGCCATTAGTTTACCCCAGTTAAACAGTTGGCCGGCAGAGAGGAAGGAAGGAAGGGTTTTTTTTTTTTTTCAAAATGGCGAGAGGGTTGGCCGTGGCGCGCGCGGGGGTATTGTTAATTATCGGAGTACACGGCCGGCGTGCCTGCGGTCGCCAATTACTTCTCCGTTTTGCAATCCCCGGCCTACGTAGAAGAAGAAAAAAAAAACAGACGCAGGTCAGGAGGTTGGCGGGACATGTTGGAAGTAAGACTGTGTGTGTGTGTGTGTGTGTGTTGTGTGTGTGTTGTGTGTTTGTCTGCTGGAGCCTTCTGTCTACATTTACATACATTTACATTTACATTTATATTTAGGGTATTTGGCAGACGCTTTTATCCAAAGCGACTTACAAAGAGTCCATTTGTAGAAAGAGAGACAGCAATATATCACTGTGGTACATAAAGACAAGAATAGAATTCTGTCTTGCGGACAGTAGAATCAACTCAAACACACATGCTATTGATTTTTGTTTTTCCAAAGCGACTTACAATAAGAACATTTGTCCAAAGAGAGTGAAGCAACAATATATATCGCTGACGGTGCAGTAAGATTTTGAATAGAACGAGTTTCAAGCGCTC